>MNCL01000191.1:0-261148 GCA_001932985.1 Proctacanthus coquilletti | reverse complement strand
TTTAAACTAACCCCTTTTTCTTCCCATTATCTACTATGGGTCTGCTTTTAGGTCCTTGAGTGGCTTGTGTGCTGTCTCCACTCGGGTGCTTTGATCGTAGCCACTGTAATCATTGTAAACTGCGCCAAAAACGTCGATCTGTGTGTTCGTCTGGATCAGGTGCAAGTCTGGATCGAAATCCTACGGGGCGAAATCCGTTTTGCCCTATTAATTGCAAAAGCGGTTTATCTGCTGAATAACGGTATATCTTAAATCAGAAATAAAATATAGAAAGCGGAGGAAATATTGAATTACTTGGGCAGCAGCGTCCCGTATTAAGCGCGTAATTCGGCTAATAATCAGTTACATAATTCAAAACGGTGACGTATTAACACAAAATTCGCAGAATTTATCGCGTCGGGACCGGGCAATGGAGCCGGGCTTTTTCGTTAAATTAGCACAGGCCGTGATTTATGGCCAGTATTACCCGGGATGCAGAAAAATGCCCTTTAATTGGGACACAGGACCGGGATGCCAGCTTTTGTGTACTTAATTTCGCAGTTAAGCGAAACAAGGTGCATCGATACCACAAAAATGGTGGAAGCCATAGAAAAATGGTGTAAAAATAATGTAAAAAGTGTGAAACTATAACATTGACCAGTTGAAACCCGCCGCGGGGGCCTGGAGAGGCCTCTTGCGTAGCGACCGGCACAAGTAGTTTCGCTCCATTTTATTATCTTTTAATTTCCAATTTCCTCGGTTCGATGGAAGCAGCCGCTTGCTTTAGATTTTAGCGTTCGGCTTACTCAGCAGAAGAGCAGAGGAGCAGCCTCCTCTGCCTCCACCGGCGAATCCAATTCCAAATTAGAAACTCTGTTTTTATTGGAGTGCAAGGGAGTCGAACAAAGGCTTTGGTTACCATGAAATTCCCTTTTTATTGCTTTGTACAATTTATTTTGCCCCAGCCTCGAGTGGATATCAAACTCGTCCTCAAGATGTATTCAGGGTATAACGTGCCGCAGACTCCTTTGTCAGCAGAGAGGCTGTCTATGTCTTCAGCCATGAACTGTTAAGGCCTTTTTGTTCATAGATGCCGTATTAAAGACTGTAGGATACGCTGTAGGACCCAGGGAGGGGCCCTTTTAACCGTAAAAGCCCACCTATAAATTTCGTCGGAACCGCTCGGTTTATTACGTCGACTTCGTAATATTTTGTGAGTGATGTAAAAATTATTTTCAGAGAGATTTATTGCCCAATATTTTATTGGGCTATGAAATATTGAGACCGATCGTTTTAGACTAAATTAACTTAACAAATTAAATTTTAACTCAGGCAGCACAATCCGCCCCCGCTGTGGGGGCCATACTCCAAATGTAGTAAACTTTTATAGGCGATCAGCTTCAGTCCAATCTTCTTTGCTTTGTTGAGAAGAAGACTTTTATATGGGAGATTACAGGCCAATTTATGCAGCCAACCATTTTTGATTAAGTTTACACAGTTCTTGTAATGGCTATTTTTCCTCAATTTGTTTGCACAGGTCAAACAGGAAATTTTTGTTAAGCAATCAATAAAAATGTTCGCTACAGTTTTGTCCGTAAATTATGGATTTAGAATCAGATTACTCAGTTAGCTTGAAGAAAGAAAGTTAGTTTTCGAAGAAATTGTTAGTTCGGAAGTTGTAAACGTATAGACCATAAATCATATTTAAGGAATTTTACTTTATCCATTAAATTACTAGGAATATCATAGTCTAAAACAATCTTCTGTAAAAGTATTTTCTCAAAAATTATTATTGCACAATAGAAAGGATACCTTGTAAACCTGGGGTTTAAGGGACTCCAGTCGACTTTAGTGAAACATAATAAAACTTATTATGTGATGTCTTATTTTTATTGTTTAAATCTACATTTGTAAAATTCAATATTTGGAGAGCATTAAAAGCCATACTTTTGGAATTATTGTGATCCATTACGTGAATTTAGACCGCGTAACCCGTTAAAGGTTAATACAAAAACAAGAACGGCTTGATCGAGATATTTATCCAGTTCAAGCTTAAAAAGCCGAAAGTGCGTACAATTTTGTGGCTTTCAAATTTTTTCTTTTGTAAAACTATACAAACTTTAAGTCGTAAAACCATGAAAATGATAAAAATGTTGTTTTCTTCGAAATTTTCGCTTTTGCGTAAAATTCATCAAACCGAATTCAATTCCTTTAAGCAAATCCAAGGATAAAGTTCACTGAATCAGCAAAGATAACAAATAATTTTAATAAAAATGTATGACTAAATTTAAAAATGGAGAAGAATACTTGATCTGTTGAGTTTTCCTCACAGATTATTAATTTTGGCCTTCAATCAGATGAAGTTTATAGGTCATACCCTTAGCTCACTCAATCTATTTTATAGGACCTCAATAGAACTTGCTACTATAGACTACTATTTGCCCTTTTATACGTACTTAACAAGTGTTTTGGTGCACTTGGTGAAATATTGAACTCTGTGCTAGCATCTCACCTCTACAGTTTTGAGTCAATATCGGCACTTAAATTTTCCTAAATCACATTTTGGCAACTTTGCTGATAGTTAAATGTTAATAAACGCAGTTTTATTGAACAACTAACTTTCACATATCAAATTTTCTCCGCTCGCTCCTTTATGCAGCGTTCTGAGGAGCAAATTGATGCACTTCTAAAAGAAGACGAAGTACTTTCGAGTTTGCCGACTGAACGTTAAACAGTGTGAAAGCCATAAAGCAAGCAAGAAGTTGCAAATTTATTGTGACGCTCCTCCGCTAAAAGAAAGTTGCCGAAGTACTCAAAACTTTGAAAAGGCATTTGTGCCTTACGCCCTACTTCCCGGCCGTGAGCACGTAGAAGCACCTATGCGGGTAGTGCTTCCCGAGTGAAGAGAAGCACTTACAGCGTGAGTTGCGAGAACGCACCGTCAAACTCAGAATGCAGGTTAACAATTATTAGCTGACTCCGCATGAAGTCCGAGTTTGCACACACCCCCTATAAATTTTATAGAAGGCTTAAATAACTCTCTCCGCACATCCCCGGGCGAAAACAGGAAAAACTTTTCAAATGTAACAAGCTACACGTGATCCCGCGGGGCAGGAGCTGTTTGCATGCGCGACAAGGCGACTGACTGCATGCCGCGTGCGAGACTTGCAGCTGAGGCCGTGTATGTAGCGTGTGACAGCCGAGGCTTTAGCACCTTTGAGGTCAAAGGAGACGCGCAGCGTTTCAAAGTGCAAATTAAGCGAGTTCTCCCAATTAATTAAAATTTTATGAATTCTGGCGGGGTCTAATTAAGCGCAAACTCATTATTCTAAACAAGGTCAATTAAAGACTAGAAACCCAGATAAAACCGTGTCACGACACATCCACCGATTTTACCACAATTGTGATTTTGATGCCAAAACTGATGATGACTTCACCAGAATAAAATTGTGTCTAGAACATCTTAATGATTTGATTAATTGTGCAGAATTATACCCTTAATCCGATTAATTTTTCTTGTATAATTATTAGTTGTAATAATTTTATAAATTTGTATAAATTTAATAAATAAAACTCTGATAATTCTGCAAATTAAAATAATTAGTCCTTTTTTCATCCAATTTTAAAATTTTATTCAACGTTTGTTGTTGTTGTTTAATGCAGACGGTCATAGGCTGTGAATGCGTCACGTGCCACGTGTTTTATACCAGATGCCAGGAGTCATAAGTCATAGGTACATGTACACGTACATATAGATCTCTGCCACGTGCCATTTCCACCTGACGTAATACAAGAGACACGTTATAATACGTGACATGTAGCACAAGAGGTAGAAATTCATTGTACGAAAACCACGTTACCTCATCCCCCACAAATCTGCTTCCCTAAAACCGAACTTTTTTCCCTTATCATGTGCTTTGGTTGATTTATTTGGATTTATTTAACGCTAGATATACCAGGAATCGAAGAATCGATATATACCTGTCCTTTTGACCGGTCAAAATCGGTTAGTAACCAGCCAACTGCTGCAAGCAGTAAGAAAAAATAGAGTCAATAAATCGAATCAATTAAAATAACAATTATCTGAATATTTTAATTAGGGGTGTGCGTATATTCGACAGCGTCTAATAATTCGGTGTGAGTCGAAAATCGAATTATTCGAAATCATGGAGTTATTCGAAATTGTCGTCCATTAATATTCTTATGAAGTAATTCCTTTATGCCGTCTCAAAGATCGTAGCCGATACAAATGATCATTCAATAAAATTTAGATGTTCACTAAGACATTTTCCGCCTTCAAAAATTTCCTTGTACAATTAATAACACTTTATTGTACATAAATATTTCGATTATTTGGAATTATTCGAATTATTCGAAATAATTCGATTTGACCACGATTCGTACAGCCCAATTATAAGGGAATTTAGTGAACAAATATTTGAAAAGGTCACTTTCACCGGTTGATATATCAAAGTTAATCCCCTGAGAGCGTTACTAGAACATCACATAAAGATGCAAAATTAGTACATCTCTAAGAAAACGGCGTAATTGCTATCACATATCCTTCTTTCACCCTTCTCCCCTCGAAACGTTACTACTTCTTTAACTGTGTATGCATTTTATATCATTATAATAAAAGTAACAAAAATCCACTGTCTATAAAACCGATTTCATTTTAAGGGTCTACACACGTCCAGAGGACGTAAAAATTCGGCTTTCCCAATGATATTTTTCACGGTAATAATGATTGGAAAAATAATGAATAACACATTCGTTTTTTTTTACATTAATTAATATAAAATTTATGACGTCCTCAACTGCACTGCCATCATCATAACTTGAGTGATTATGAATCGAATGTTGTAGCTATAGTTTATCGAGCCATTTTTTGTATATTGATTTATACGATTCTCATAAATAATTAAACTGTAAGACTTTTACGAAAAACGCATAACTACTTTCGATCGGCCATATTTTTCTTAATTTTTCGAAATTAAAAATTTGCCTCGATGGACTGGCGAAATTTTGCGACACAACTACATCCGCGGGGTACGTTTGTATCCGAAGCTAAATTTATAATTTTTAATAATATTATTTAACTTTAAATAATTATTTATTCTTGAACTTTTTCGTATCTAAGCGACGGAAAAGTCACTTGCGAGAGAAAAGCTCTTTGGAGAACTATTTCTTAAAAAACCACAATCGAATCATTCTCCTCTCGTTATTGTCGTTCTAAAGGCATCATTTGGAAAATGTGCATCGCGTTTGACACAGTTTCATGAAAACGAGTAAACCAACGTCAGTCCTTGCACCGCGTAAACACGGGCAAATTGGTGGAAGAGGTACACACTCGCGTCTCACCTGTGTGATGCACCTGTGACGATTCAACTAGACGTGCAAGCAAAAAGGACTTGCAATGAGCAACTGCATCACTTTACACTTTGATGTATGGCCGGATAGGAGCCCGGGCATTTGCATGCCGGGCGCCGAACCCTCCCTGTCAAATTTATTAACTAATTAAGGTGCATCTTGCCGCTCAGAGGTGGCTCGTCGATTACGGCCGCACTAGACATTAATAATGTCTGCAGCTCTCGCCTCTTCAGATACTTGATTAATGGAGGAGCTCATTTACATGGGGAAATGACAGATGATAGTGTTTCACTAAGGCCGGGTAATTACCATCTTAACTGGGCATCGCTTCCATTTATAAGGCATTGTCAGGTTTATCTGTCATCAGTTTCATTACAGTGTCACGAGGTGTAATTAATTATTCCGACAATAAATTTGCATGATGAACCATTTTTCGGGGGTGTCGCATTGCGCGACTTGTAGTAATTAGACCGAGTGTAGCTCTAGCCTTGCACGGTTGCCATAGTCCTCTGCGCTTAATGAACAAAAACTGCCAGCGAGCGCTGTTCATTTTGGCGCACAAATTATTAATGAACGTCTTGGGGCAGGCTGCGGTTGGGACGATGCATTGTGCGGCCTCACCACCAGAAGGCTCTTTAAGCCCCCGAGCCGGCTCTGTTCATTTTTCACGAATCCAAGGCTCCACCGGAGACAGCACTTAGGTGGCATAATTTCGCTGTTGCCGTTAGAAGGAGGTTTGTCTAACAAGGATACGGCGGAAACTGAAGGAGTCGCCAAGAGCTTGCAGATCACTTAGATTATACATGCTGTCCCCGGTTGAATTTAAAACTCTATACAAAAAGATTATTGACCTTCTTAGTGGGTATATAATCCTATTCAAAATAGAATGCATATCACTACAACTCCCTAAATATAGAAAAAAAAATCTGTGTGACCTCTAAGTTAAACTAAAGACTTATTGGGTTAAAATCCGAGAAAAGTATTGCTGTTTATAAAAACAATTTTAACTAGCACTAAGTCTTATAGTTTTCTTCAAACAACTAACATTAATGATAGGCATTTATCTATTAGAACACAAGTAAACTAGACACTCTTTTGGGAAACGCAGGTAGTAGTTTGCAATGTAGTGCAATTTTATTATTGAAACGAATTATTTAGACTTTTACTCAAAGCACTGTTTCCTAATTATTATAATCTTTTTTGGGAACGTAAATTATTATTATTATTTTTAAAAACCTAAAAGCTGATAAAAACAACTTTTACGAATTTAAATCATATTTTACAAAAAGTCACATTCACACAGCCACAGTCTGCTTGATACGTAATTCTTTTATTGATCCTATTGGGGAATTTAAATTTAATTATTTCAGTTCCGTTTAACTATCGAAAAAAATAACATTAATAAAATTTTTTGTTTATATACACGACAAAAACTTTATTATTAGCACATCTCCATAAAAAATCAATACGCGATATACCATGAACTTATTTGTGAATTTTATTGTAATATAGTAACAATAACAATATCTATGCATCTATTTAAAGAGCGGAGATTTTTACGAAGAAGAATATTATTTATTAATCATTCAGCTGAAAAATGTTTCTGAAACATTCACCATATCATAGTATGGTTTTTTATATCAAAACCACATAATTAAATATCTCCGCTTCACTGGAATCTATGATCCTATGAAGCAAAATTAAATTTACCATAGGCTGCGTGATTAAATCATGAAGCCACCTTCCATACAAAATCGCTCATCACAAAGGTCGACAATTTCCAAAATCTGTTGCACAAATAATTTAAAAGCAAAAAATAATATTAATTAATTTCATGAATGCATGCGTAGTTCTGATTAAAGGCCGAAATTCTATAAGAGAATCGCCAGTCACACCTAAAACTGGCCTATAGATCTTGAGCAAAGTTCGATTTTAGTTTTAGCCCTTTTATCCAGTACATTTTCAGTAAATCAAAAGGACGAAACAAAATGATTTACTTTGGTCTTTGAATAGTCAAAATTAGGTGTGAGCGTTTCAGTCAAAGCTCGATGTATCGTCAATCCTACATGAGGCTAGCCTATTCCGGTTGATCAGGTCCTCTAGTCTCAGTCTTTGACTGATACATATCTTTGTTTTTTGGCCTAAGCTTGGCAGAGGCTGGACCAAAGGGAGAAACTTAAATAAATAGTTATCTCTTTGAGATTAGTCAATCTCGTGAGGTATTCTGATCAGTCCTTATCAACAAATCTGTAATAAAGCTTACAATAGGCAAATGAGTCTTTCCAAAAGCCAATTTTATATTACAAAAGGAGTTTATTAACAAATTTCCATACAGAAGTCGAAAATGTTTACGAAATTTTAGAAAATGCTTAATTTTCCCTAAAATTAACACATTTTCCCAAGTCAACATATAATAGTTTTTTGTAGTTGAAGCTTTAACTATGTAAGTTTCTCGAAGTTACGAATGAATTCTAAAAAAAAATTAAAAAATCAAAGTTTTTACGAATTGAAAACTGGGTAACCGAGTTTGTTAAGAGTGTGGATAATTTTGGGCTAAATATTATTTTCCGAAAAAACGAATTCTATACCAAAAAAATATTAGGTGATCTGAAGAACATTTTCAAAAGATTATGCCTGTCCCAAAAGTCGTTTGCGCAGTTGTACTTTTATTTAACGCGATGTGCGTGATTTCACCGATTTCGAGCCATTTTGTGCTTTATTCACCTAAGGTCATAAAAAATGAAGTCTTTGATATAGGTGTGTTTTGTTATGAAATCCTACTATGAAAAAAAGTCCAGAGATAAAGATTAAATGATTGTATTAAGATCTTTAAAACAAGTGGAAATAAATTAGCTAATTGGTTTTCAAGGTCTAATTACCACGGATAAAAACCGTTTTGACCAAATTGCCGGTTGTCTAACAGACTGCAATCCACATAAGCTTGAGCATGATTATACGCAACTATCACGATTTGTAAGTTTTGGTATATGGAAAAAATTCGTTTTAAGTAATTGGAATAGAAATTGTTTCATAAATCTATTTTTTTACACCCTAGTTTTGTTAACGCAGTAAATCGCAACTATTGAGCTCCCAACTCTTCCATACTGAAAAAGATTGATACTGAAATCGAGGTTGAAATGACACCCATCAAGAATTATGGTAAAATGAACAACTGCTGAGAGTTAAAATGGAATATTTGGAAAAAAAAAACTAAGAAACTGAAAAGGAATTTTGGCCTGATCCGGGTTAAAACCTCTAGACCGCTCACTGCTTGTGTTCTTATATGCTGCTCAATTTCAATTTTTCGCCATTATGAACCGAGCCCAGTGAGCATTTTGAAACATTTTCATCTTCGTAAAATGAGCTTCATTTAACTCAATATTTGCAAGTAAATTGTTAAGCTACGAAGAGTAATTGTTTAAACCGAAATTGAAATTCCCTAAAAATTTAGTTACAGAATTTTTTGAATTATTAATTAATTTAACGAAATTCTCCTTTTAAAAACTCATTTTCGGAGAATAACCCAACTAATTTTTAGTGAGGATTCTTATATGAATTCTCAGAAGTTTTAATAAACCTATGCTAGTGTTCTGGGAAATTTGACTGCATATGCTGATATTAAAAATATAATCTAGGTAATCACGGTTATGAGTTTCTAGTGAAAACAATATTAATCCTAGTGGTATTTTGCGAAATTATATAAATTATTATAAACTAATATAAATTATAAATTTTGTCTAAGAATATATTTATTCCAGGTTTATTTCAAAGCCATTAGAAAAAGATCATTACAATTCGCTAGAATTTGCAAGCTCATGGATTCATTTCATATTAAATCTGATTAAAAACATTGAAATTACTACGCTGAATCCTTTAAATAGATATCCTTTGGAAAAAATTTTGTCACGTACGTACAAACGATGCCAAAAGTATCATCTTGGTATCGTGAGGAAGTACCGAAACTTTTATATTTATTTGTATCGGTTCGCCCCTAAATATTGCATAAAACGCGAATATTTGACCCAAAAAACGCGGGAATTTTTAAACCGATCGAAATCTAATCCCGTTCAGCATTTCGCATTTATTGCACATTTTTGAGACGAAATGAGACCAACGCGAAAGCAGGATATATTTTTAGTGTCGAAGTCGACGGCAATGGGAATTTTCTAACGAAATCAATAACTTTCGGTTACACCAGTTTAATCCGGGTATTAGTGTGAAAACCAATTTCCTCTCAAAACCGTGGCGAGATTTAAGCGCTCCGCATCCTTCCCGAGCTGCTATTTTTTTCATTTTTTGCTTTTTGCTATGTCGCTTGACGCTAGCTGTCCTGCAAGCACCCGGCTAGAATCATACATCGGATATTAACCCATTCCATCATCCGATCCCGACAGCCACACAAGGGGAGATATTTCACGCTGTAAGACCAATAAAAGTGGAATAATTTTTGTCATAGAATTTATTGCCGCTGCACACATCATAAACAGCCTTCGGGACACGGCGAGACAACGGGTGGCAAGCGGGTTCCCTGGTGCAGCGAATAAATTTCGATTACTCTTGTACCCCTGTAGTCCTGTAGCTTATGTCTTCTCTGGCAAGAATGGCACCGACAATCACGTCCAGAGTGGCCCAGAAGTGGCCGCGCTGCACGGACGGGACGTCATTAAGATTCCCGATCCTGATTGAATATGACGCCATTATCCCGACCTATAAATTCGAACCTCATGCTGCAAATTTTGCCGCAGAAGTATCCCGACAGCCCATCTCCACCCGGCACGTACTTACAGCCAGCAGTGTCCAACGGCGGGTGTTAATTGATAAGGAAGGGCGGGACGTCCCAAGGACTGCTCGCCGCTTAAATGGCGACGAACATGAGTTATGAAGCCAAGCAACTTTTAATGAAGTTTCAAAATTGTCAATCAACCGTCCAACTTTGCGAATATGACGTAAAAATTATAAAACTTGAAGGCGTTTACTCCTCGACAGTCGAGTTATCGCAATTCTACGGGGTGTAATTTAAACAGCTTTATAATCTTGATAAGACTGGAATTATTTAGCAAACAGATCGATTTATCACTGCTATGAAACTAAATATTCTAACTAAGAAGGCATTTTCCACTTAAGAAAACTCGATTCTTCCACAATACCACAGTTTCTTGTTTGTTTTGTCACTAATTTTTTCCTACCACCTTTAGGAATTTTATAAAATAGAAGAAGATCGTAAGTTAGACGCTAGATAAAAAAGCCAAAAACATTATATCCAAAGTTATAAGTAGTTAAGAGATGGTCCCTCGAAAAAGTATGTTCTCATGGTGGACTTGGAAAATTTAAGGTCTAGTTTTCTTCAAATCAAAAAATCGACTAGTTTTTAAATGGAAAATTCTCACTATCCTTAGTTCTTGTTAAAATGGTGGTCCCTTAAAGTATGTACGCATGCAAGTACAGTTTTTGTCCCACAATTTTCCCATTTCCGATGGCTGAAAAACTTGAACTTTTCAACATAAGGAAAACACTATAGTCAACAATAGCCACTGGTATAATACAAATGTTATTACAACTTTAAATTTCTACGAATTTCAAAGAAAAATCTACTAGAGATATTTCTGAAAGTAGAGTCTGCTTTAATTGTATGCAAAGAAATCGATTTATTTCAATTCATCAAAGTGAGAGTCTTCTTTAACAATCCACCAAATTGAATTAGACAAAAATGGCTATAGGAAAAATTGAAATGTAACCCCTCGTAGAAAGTATTAAGTTATACATGTACGATATTACGTTTTAATTAATAGAAGCATCAGAGCCTGGGGTTTCAAAACCGTTTTCACCCCAAAGTCATTATTCATCGTGCATAATGAAAAATTAAACGTTTTATTGAACATGTGAGTATTATATTAATTGTATTATAGTAAGTATCTCGTTCTTTAATAATACGATTGACAGGCGATGTCCATATATTTTAAAGTCCAAAATACCAGTGTTAACCATAATTTTATTGAAAATCATTATGCAATAATTCATATTCTAAGTAAATACTAGAAATTGATTGATATCTAATTCAATTTAGTTCAAATTTAATACGAATATGTCTCAAATGCGTCATTCAAAGCCATTTATAAATCTTCATCTAGATAAGTTTAATAAACACATGTTCATTAATACTAAAGCCTTTCAAAATTGCACATCTGATGCAATCTTACAAATAAAGGTCACAAAGCATATTCGAAATAGAAACCCAATAAATCAATCCCTTAAAGTGGCTTTCTGATGCAACGGTTTCAGGTGGATTTTCATTTGCTATGGAAAAAATTAATTTTTGTGCCGATAGTTACAGCACAAATATGCGTTGAAAAAACTGCAGCTGTTACAAAATGTCCAAGTGCTGCAGATTTTAATTAATATGATTAATAATAAGCATGCGTATTACATTTATTGTTATTTTACAAAATTATAGTAAGACATGTCAAGTAATCATACTTAAAAGTTTCAAAGCAATATCGGATTACTAATTTTTGGTGCTTATAGACCAAGATGTGAAGTATCAGCGGTTCCTCAAAACTTTTAGTGGTATTAACCCATAAGCACAACAACATAATCAGACCACGAAAGTGTAGTCTCACATAGTAGACGTTTTCAGCAATATTTAATATTCTAATACGTTCTAGAATATAAAAAGAAAAAGAAAAATTAAGTATACTTGAAAGAAATTTCTACTTTAACTAAATTTAAAACTGCGAAATCTGAAAGGCTCTTCTGTGTGGCTAGAGATTAATCATATATTCAAGAGCAAAAAACATGCATGCATTGTTTGTAAAACTTGGCAACATCAAGGAAAAGTGTTATTATTAAAAAAATAAATTTTGAAAGTCAAAATAGGAGAATTTATTTAGAAAGGTGGTAAGATACTTTTTAAATCAAATTATAAATCTTAACTTTTAGTCAAAAAATAGATCCTTAAAATAATGCTGTGCAAATGAGAGTAAATAAAAGAAAATGCCGCGTCGAAAAAGTTCTGGACCCTCGGAAAGCACTCCAATAAAATTTGTAAAATATAAATGAGGACCAGATCAGAACGAATGTTATCTCACATTACTCAAGATCCAGCCAAGGAACGGAAGTAGGTCCCCATATAAGTTTTAAGATGGAAGAGCTTCTTCAGACAGCGCGTCATGCATTAAGCAAACACCGACTACCGACTATGGCAAACTAACCATCCTCGGCGTCCCTTAATTAACAGACGGAAAATTCGCAAGCTCATCCCTAAACCCGGCAGTGTTCGCGAAAAATTTGATAAAGCGGAACAAAAACGCTACCCCGGGTGGCATTAAAATTTCACAAGTTTCTTAACTAAAAGCTGTCGGCGGGAGCTCCTCCTGAGAAAGGGGCGCCATCGTCTGAGGTCTACCCTTTAAACTTAAAGGATTATGCAATTATCGCGGATCTACAATTCACATCGGTGCACTTGATGCCGTCGCTGAAATGTTCAGCTCCTCAGTTGCCGTCTTATTGAGTCTTGAGTCGACAGAAGGAGCAACTCCCGCAGGAATTAAGGTTTGTGACTTCGCGACTTATCGAGTGCTGCGGCGTGGCAAAAAGGGGATTCCACCGATGCAGTTCTTCTACTAGAAATAGCCGAAGACCCACAACGACAGCAGCAACTGCAATAATCGTGAAGATGTGGAATTTAAAATTTTTGACTAGGTTTCTAGAAGTCTTGTCGTGGACTGAGAGCACGTACAAATTCCGTCTGGAAGAAATTCTTTCACTACCCGGGCAGGACAGGTGGAAATGACAAATATGTTTGCCGATCCGAGACTTATTCAAATTCCAGAAGCCAATTCGAGCCGCAGAATATCGTAGGGGGATTCGGTTATCATGATCCACCGTCAGTCATCAGTTTCATCCTTAAGGAGTCGAGGTAAGGAGGTAATGGCCTTCTTTTTCAAAGGTTACTTCGTCGCCGCACATTAATCATGGGGAACGAGCTCGGCATAGACAATGGTGCACTCGGCGAGTCCTGAGCCCTATGAGCACCCAGTATCAAGTGATAAATAATGAACTTAATATGACAGCAGGGAACAGTGCTGGAATACGATATCTCCACGACCGTGGTTCCCATCGTCGTCGTATGGAAATAGTCGAAGTACATGTCATACCTGTGCTGCTCCTTGCAAGAGTTCGCGATCCTTACGGCCTTATTATTGTGTAATTTCACCCACCGCCTTATGCACACCTTTAACTGGGCGGGAAAAGGTGTTTTTGAGGTCGCATTTTGATGAAGTGTCTATCCGAAGTTGCTTGACACTGCACTCAACTGCGCCCGCGATATTTGCAAAGAGCCTGAATTTATG
The DNA here is from genome assembly GCA_001932985.1 of Proctacanthus coquilletti. NCBI lineage: Eukaryota > Metazoa > Arthropoda > Insecta > Diptera > Asilidae > Proctacanthus > Proctacanthus coquilletti. The sequence goes on along the minus strand of MNCL01000191.1, from coordinate 247,451 downwards.
TCTGCAATTAAACGAACACTCGCCGAAATAGGTCCTTCATGGCGACATATATCGTCAGTCGCAGGAGTTAAGATAAAAGTAGGTAGCTTGGTTCGTGGTATATCAAATGTGCACATATAAAAAAGGGTCAGGGCAACCCTTATTACATTTAGACTATAAAACAACATAGCGTTAAATAAATAATCTGAACGTCCTTAAAAATCCCTAGTAATATCTTAAAATATTGCCCTTTTTTGAGTTTTATAGCGCGCGACAAGTAACGTCGAGTTGATTAAAACCTAGGTGTCTATCACCTTCTTATAGGTGCTTTTTATGTTCATGTAAACGAGCTAAGCACATGCAATTGAATTTAACGTAATCTACGCAAATACCTCACTAAATCTCTATCTCCCTATTACTAAGTTTACTTGACTAATATTAACTGTTTTTTTTCTTTCAAATCATAATCTAGTTCGGTAACATTAGGTAGTAATCCTAAAAGTATAATATAATTAATCGAAATAACCTTATCTTCCACTATAATATTTGCTCGTAACAAGACAATTAGTTAAGATTTTCTGGACAATTTCTATAAAAAGTAATGAAAGTTAACTTTTGCAGTTTTGAAGATGTTTAAAAAGTCGACACAAAGTCGTGGGGTGGGAACTACGTGAGATTCAATTCTATTTTATTGCAGAGGAAATACAAAATCCTAACTGCCACCGCTACTACCAAAACACATTTTGGTCTATTTTAAACTAAAATTTGATTCATTTATTGGAAAAATGCTTTTTTGTATTAAAGTAGACTTTTATAACGCGGTTTTTGTATAACGCGCAATTTTATCTCGTATAAGAAGAAAGCTAGGAAATTTTATTTTTAAATATTGAAAAAAAAGGCGAAACTTCATATGATGGAGTTTAGATTTTGGTGTTGAATTTTGGGTAGGGCAACAAATATATAAACATACACACAAATATATAAAATCATAAAATTAAATAGATTAGATATGAAAAAGTTTTCGTATTTTTTCCTTATTATTTGCTTTATTTGCATATACACAAAGTATATTATGATGCAAGCAAACTTATGGTGAATTTAAGTTATCAATAAAAAAAGTGCGTTTGAGTAACGTTTGACTTTTAGCAAACATTTTACATTTAAAAAATGTACTTAATGGATAAATTATTTAATACAACTTACGACGAAAACCAGTTTTTTATAGTTCGAAAGACGCATTTAAGGAAAACATCAGGAGTGCAAACATATTTAATATTATTACAAATAGCTCTGGGTAATTTTTACGAAAAGCTGGTATTTATAAAATAATTATTAACAAAAGATAAATAAATAAATAACCAACTACGGTAACAAAAAGGTATCGCACTAATGAGCACGTTGGCTACCCTAGTCGGGTAATAAAGACGTTTTACAACGAAGACTAGGCTCGTTGATCCCAGTACCTAGCAGTAAGTTTTCTAAGCGTATTATCGAAAAATCCCATTACAGTAGTGATCAGATTTATTACGAGCTGTTTAAGTATCGCTTGTACACTTGTGAACTTTTCAACAAAATTTAGGAAACGAAGTTCGTATTTCGTATCTCTTAATCCTTTCTTAAACCACTTTGAAGTCTTAAAATATTATTCGTATAATAATATAGTTATATTGTGATTGTATGAAATGAAGCAGTTTGATTAAAATATATTATGTATTTAAAACACAAATTTAAATCATTTACAAAAACATTCCTGCTGGATATTAAATTTAATCTGATTTTATACGATGTTGACATTGTAAAGATTGATTGATTGAATTATATTGACTTAGTAGGCTTTGTGTCTTATGTAAAAGTGCAAATGAAATGTAATTTGCTGTACTATATTTAACCATTCGATTTATGGTATTCTTTAGAAATCTGAGATATGTTATTACGGGCTTATTCAAGAAGCTAATGAAAAGAATTATAATTAATTCTGTAATACTAAACCTTTTTCATATTAAACTTAATAGTCTGGAAATCTCGTACATTTTACGAGATTCAGTGAAACTTATGCAAGAGTAGCACAACATGACATACTTGCTTTGTAATTGCTAAGCTGGTGCTCCGAGTATAGGGAAGATTGGCTCCATAAAGTGAATAAAACGATGATCTACTATTGCGGGATTAAAGACATCCTCTCGAAATATTGCGAGTTCTATTCATATGCGAAGCTATGCATCAAAGGCAATAGTATTCATTAAATTATAATTTATAGATTAGTACCCATTTCAAAAATGCGATGAATGTCTAGAAGACTTTTCATTGTAATGATATATCTCCACACAACTTTTAGGTACTTATTCTAAAAAGCAATAAGTGAGATTACTTAAAGTACATACACAGTCTCAACGCAATATCATTTTGAAAGATGAGTATCAAATTGAATTTCTTTTTCTCATTTATTATAATGGCAGTTAATCATGTCATAGAGAACTGAAGACATGTAGTAAATTATCTTGGGCCTTAATATTCTTGCAATAAATTCAAAGTTAGGACGAGAAGTCTGGTCCAGTTTTGGTTATAAACGAGAAAAATCGGAGAAGGGATGTGTTTGCACGCACCATCCAGTACCTGGAACCACCTGTAAAATCTGCGCGGCGTTAAATATTCCACTTACTTACGAAAGTTCAAAGTCATTTGTAATTCGGTAAATTATCTCATAAAAATTTCGTGCGCAGGGCTGTCACGGCCCATTAGTTGGCGCGGCATAAAAGCCAAAACAGGAATTATAATTGAACAGTACGCAAAGAAAATTCCGGTGATAAATTATCAAATGTCGACAAGTTTTTTTTTCTCTTCGTTCTTTTGCACCTTCTAAGGACAGGGCCCAGCGGGTCCCGGGAACGCGTTCGCTATCGCCAAAACCCAAGGTGGGGATAGTCATTAATTTTTTACAAGAATTTCTCCCGAGGAGCAGAAAGAAATGGTGCGCCCGGGTAAAAAAGTTTTCATAGCGTCCTAGTGCATGAAAAATTCTCAGAAATATTTCGCCGTCTGAAAATTATGGATTCGCACCTCATAAAAGTTATTTATGAGCGATTAGGATGCAAATTCTTCACGTACCTTAAGGGTTTCTGTGTTTACACAAAACCAAACCACAAACGAACCTACGACGGTGAAAGCGGCGAAGGCGGCGAAAGGCTCTTTGCTCCCCAGCGTCCCGGCGGAAGGAACAATTAGGTTTTTTATTTATGGCGTGCTCTGAATAGAGTATTCTTCCCGAAGTGGGTTTTATGGCAGAAATACGATATTACGATATTACGGCGGTGCCCCGGTGTGATCGACGGGTTGCTTCTTTTCAAGCCGATGCCACGAGAATTATTAGGCGTATTGATGGCTATCAAGGCACACAGCGCCCGCGACTGGAGCGCCGGCCCGGGAGACCTTTTTTAATTATAAAGTATTTATGTTCGCGATAAAAACATGCTTAATTATTCAGAACGGAATTGGGTACAAATAGCCCCTGCGGAAGGAAACTTAAGGGAAGACGTCCTAAAAGTTACGTAATCGGCAACAGTAAGGACCTGCTTTCGTTAAAATAAATGAACGCACGTCCGCCGTGCCTTTAGATTAGCTGAGAGCCCCCCGTCGCAAAGTAGACGAAGCTCAGCTTAACTTTGAAGAAAATTTAAATTATTTTTCACATTTAACATCCCCCGGATCGGAGCCAAGTCGAGCAACACTTCTCTACCAGCCATCCGAAGTTATTTTATCAAAACCAATACTTGTTGTCTTTTCATTGTTACATTGTTAACCTAATTTTCTAACTCAGTATACATACCCTTATTAACGCTGTTATTGACTTAATTTAATTTAATTTCAAATAATTGATTTAGAAATAGAAAGCCTACACATCGTCTCAAAGTATTCCTAAAATGTTGCAGAGGTTGCATCAAGGTATACGAAGCACTTGCAAGGCAGTAAAAAGGATTAAGTCAACTTGTAAATTCCTAATAAGATTTAAAAGGATTAGGTACAGTAGTTGAAAATGAATTCTGTGCGCGGCAAATCACTTGCCTGCAATTGCAACGACCACACTCATGCACTAAAAAACACCCTTCCGTGCTCCTATTCCTTAAAATTGTCGCCTGCTTTAAGCCGCACGTTACTTCCAATCCCTATTGCTTAGATTTATTTCCCTGCTTACAAATTACCCTTCCGTCTTCTATTCCCTAGATTTTTTCCTCGTTGGATGAACAAAATGTCGCCTGAGATAGTTACCCAGAAATTCTCTTGTTTGTTTTTTGTTTTATGTTGATGGTCCCTATTAAAGCCCTCCAAAAAGGTTTGTATTACGTGTGTACCCCTAGCATCTTCTCATATCTGATAAAACATCAATGATAAAGATTTATGAAAGCAATTAACCGCTCAACTACTAGAATGTAATTTAGTAGGAAATCAACCACAAATCGTTTCTCTGTTATAATTTTATAATTGTATACTAATTGTTTAGGCTACTGGAAATAAAATAATATAATAAATATGCCGGTCATACATAAAATACATAATTCGAATTTAGTGGATTTTTATTGTCCTTAACCATAAATAAAGGAATTTATGTTGAATATCGATTTACTGCTCCAACCTTCAATCGAATAGCTTCTAGCTCTGACAGATGAAGATACAGACAGACAGCTTGATACCGTCGTGGGGACACTTTTTAAGGCACCAGATTCCAAAAAATAGCATAAAAAATAGCATTAAAAATAGCATTAAAAATAGCATTAAAAGGCGTTGGTGTGTATATTGAGCTATTGTGTCTTACAATTTTATCTCATAGCTTGCTTTCCCGACGTTGTTTGAAAGTAGAATAATCGGAATCGATTAAAGACAGTAAATGCTGCGTAAAAATCTGAATAAATCATTTTTGGGTTTATGAACTCGTAAGTATTACATTTTAATTACGAATATTGCCGACTCAGGAGAAAATATCCACTCGATTCAGGAGGCTCAAGCTGATTAACTTAAAAGCTACAGTTAAGTGTAATTCTCATGAAGAACATTATTAAAAGGAATATCATTCGGAGATTTTTCGGAACGTTTAATTATTGGCATCATTAAATCGCAATAATTTCCCACAACTGGCTTTTGGAATTAAGGCCGCATTTAATTAGAGTTATTATTACTGACACCGGTCGCATTACGAACGCCTTCCTGACCGCGAAAAAGCATAAAACGCCAGGAAATAAAGGAGATGAGTGATTTAATGGTGCAAATAGGCAGACATTAAATAGTTCGACTGAATAAAGAATAAAAATAAAAATATAACGAATTGCGTAAATTTTATCAATTGGTTGCGTCGAAATATTGTGAAAAACGCAACTCGTCCATTATTCTGCACGGCTTTTGTTATATCCCGAGAAGTAGCGATACTCCCGATAATTCTGGATCCTGGGCCGCTTCAGATTCTGGGACTATCAGCCCGGCCCAGATACCCTTCAAATTGCAATATGCCGGCCCTGTTTATATAGCCATTCATTTATGTAAGCATATTTGCATTGATGATAAATTTGCAGGGCTTTTGTGAGCACTTTTTGTTGTCGTAATGCACCAGCCGCTAGTAAAATCAAATAATTATTGCGGAGGCAACGTTCATTTCACGGACGTGGTCCCGGGCGCCGCCGGCGGCCATTCAATCCGGAATATCCAGATTGAGTTCGCTACTGCATTAATACGTCGTTATCGGCACTGTAGTCGAACAATGAACACGTCATTATTATTAAACGCAAAGTGAGCAGCGATTGTGTTAACTATTCGGCTGCATAGGAGTCATTCTGTGATCCGGCTACAGCAGCATGTTGTCTTGGGGAAATTCATGCGATCGGCCTATTATTTTGTTTTCGGCGCTGTTTAAGGCCTGTTTTTACTGCAAATTATTCATTTACCAACTGGAAATAATAGACTGCTGGATGCACGGACGACATTAGCTTTCACTGGCGGATTGCATAAATAAGCAAACTCTGATAGCGCACTAAAAGTTAGGTAAGTTAACAACACGTAATTTATTAACTGTAAATTAAACGATATTTTTTCCATCCACCAGTACATCTCTATTATTATGCGAACAGCACGAGCTATTATTTTCCGCGATTATTTAGGACATGGATTGTCAATTAGTCAAAGTGTTCGCTTCTTCCGTTTCCCAATTTTATATGCGCCATTTCAATAAAAACTACCAATTTCATGTATATGCACCTCGCGGCTATTATTCCTCAACATGCACGGTGGGATTTTTAGTCTAAATGTATAAGTTTAAAGAGCCCATCATTAGGTTTACATTCACGCGAGACGAGGCGTTACGGCGTCAACAAAAGCCTCCCACAGACGGACACGAATGCAAAATGATTGATTGTGATTAAAATTTATTGGTGCATCAATTGCAATAATAAATGTAGTCTAGAAAATATAGTGCAATTTTCTGCCACATCTGGATTGGAATAATAAAAGGCAACAAAATTCCTTCTCTCGGTCGTGTGCTGGTCCTGTTGAATTGAAATACTGTGATTTCTGAAATGGCATGCATGTGTACAAGTCTCAATAAAAAAATATAATTTTGGTCCCACGATTAAGTTAGCTTTATTTGTTCTACGTTTGAAAATATTTGTTTTAAATTATTGAGTTAATACATCGGGTTAATGCCGAAGTTAATTTCCCGTAAATGTGCATTGAGCTCTTTTAAAAAAGTACAAATTACAAAATATCGAACACACAAACGTTTCAGATATTTATGTATATAATACATGGCTAATTAAAACGTATTTTATTAATGCACAGGAGTCAACTGAAGCATGAATACCCACGTGGAAAATCGGACATATTAAACTTATAATAAGACCTATTCTTAAAAATGTCTCCTTATATACCGGGTGAGTATATTGAAATTACAAATCTAACATATTTAGAAGTATATTTATCATTAAATGTACTAATCGAAGCGAAGTATTAATGTGTGCATGCATATAAGTTCCGTTGGGAAAAACATGCGTGTTCATTTAAAGATGTAAGTGTAGGAAAAGAATTTGTTTGAGGTCTAAATATCTGTCCAATTTAAAGGGGCACTTATTTTAATAGAATAACTAATAGTACGTGCCAATGTTAAAAATCTGCATTTGACAATGTCAGCATGAAGGTTCGATTTTCGAAAAATGTTTCTTTGTACATGTAATCAATCCATAAAAGACGTTTTCTTTAATAGCAGATCACTTGCCAGAATTTAAAATAAATGTCTTTTATTTTCTTTGTTTGCTAGATAACTTGGAAAAATCGATTCTTGACAGCAAACATGACAGCCAAAACATTCAATGCAACATTTCTTATAAGGACCTTGCAAGAGACCATCTTAAGCACCATGCGTTTAATCGCCCTATCAACATCGACCGCACTTAAATGCATCAAAGTACCCCCCATCGTCGTCGCCGATACCATTTTAAAGGGGTCCCGGAGGAAAATTTCTCTGGGATCATAAAATGCGGATGTCTTTAAAAACCACTTTAAACGTGAGCTGTGCACGAAGCACGGAGGAAAACGACCGTGGCCGGAGATGAAAGGAAGGACCTGTGGAGACCTGGGCGCAAAACGTCTAAGTGAGTCGAATTGTCGCAAAAAGAAGATAATCTTAAAGTCAATAATTTGTCCTTGAATTGTGTGTTACGAATAGATTTTTTACTACTACTGCTTGTCCCCCCGGTCTTTCGGTTTTCACCAAACACTGGATCTGGTGACAAAAGAGCTGAACGGAGTTCAGCCTGAAGACATTTTTCCAGCTCTTCAAAAGCATTTGATTACTTAAGGCTGTGGTAAGTGACGTGGGGAGCGAAGATGGCATGAGTACAAAAAACCAAAGGAGGAGGAAAAACTTTCGAAGCTAAGTACTTTGCTAAACACTTCTAAAACATCAAAGGACCCCATTGCCCCGGGTATAATAGGAAGCGTTGAATTATTTCACCACATTGACTCTCTGCAACTCAACTCGCTCGCCGAAACAGAGTTAGCTTATTTCCACGCGATGTAGAAGACGAAACAATGAAAAAATAACGATCTACGGAGCTCCCAAGGGCAACTGTGTAAGGCATTTTTTCTTCTTTATTGCCATAACCCTCTTGTGGCGGGCAAAAGGTCTCTCAGGCGGACCCTATGCCTGAAAATTCCGAAAGTTTGTCAGATTCTTTAAGATGGTGTCTTAAAAAAAGTCCCAGCTTTGAAATAATTCTAGGCCTGTTAAAATGGTGTAACCTGCAGCAGGCTGCAGACCTAGATGTTGGAACGTCGAGAAAACTAATCTTGATGCAACAAAACAGCATTTCCAAGGAAAACTACCACGATAATGGAGAATAATGGAGTTAAGCTTACCTAATGGATGCTATAGTTACTGTAGCTTCTTTCAAATGCTCATGTTACCCGTTGCAAGTCTATGCAAAGACTATGGCTACAGCTCCTCTCGTTCTCCTCTCGTGGTTTTCCCGTTGTACTAAGTCGCAACAACTCTGGTGCACTTTCTATAGGGAGTTGAATTACTCACATCTGAAAGGATGCATATTATGCGAGCTCCAAAGAGTCCGGGGTGGCATTGTTCCGCCTCCGCCCGGCCAAATTGTGTATAGTGCATCATACATAGATTATGCAGACATTAGATCTATCTGGGAAACTTATGTCTTTCAGCCTCCATCCACGTCCAATTGACATATTCCAGGTGAAAAGAACTCGCTTTCACTTGCAACCTGGACTCCAGGCTGCTGCTTCACGGCCACTCGGGCAAATATGATGGATTTTGCAGGGTTACCAGGGCAAGGATCCTACTCTGTTTATCGACTTTCATTCTAACAATGGACTAACACACATCATCCCCGTCATTCCGCCAACGTGTGTCGGTAGAGCAATATTTCCTTCAAGGCGGAAAATGAATGAACGAGACTCCTATCCCTAGCTCCATTTCCCGTGGGATGAACCCATATTACGCCAAAAACACCGAAAAATATTGCGCCGTCGTTTAAGTGATTCCACTGAAGATTTATAGCCGGTTTTATTTATTCTGACCGAGTCACCAAGAGGATCCGGATGGGCTAATTAATAATATTACACCTTCGCCGCCGCCGTGTAATTAAATAGTGAGATAGATGTGTGATTGCCGGCAATGAGAGGTGAACACCGCCTATTAGAGCAAATTAAATAAATTCCAAATTTGATTACTATGTGAGTAATGCGATCTCCACCTCGTCGTCGTGTAGGCTCCGGTTAAATGCTTGTATACCTTTCGAAGTGTATTATTGAGGTCGTGCAAGGACTCAGTGGTCAATCAATAATTACGATGAAAGCTTTAATTAATTAAAGTAGGATGGTATCGAATAACCTTCATACCCGTTTTACACTTACGTAATTACCCCTAGGTAGTTAAAATGATTGTCCTAAATGATTTAATACCTTTTGCGGTTTGATACATCTGTTTTTCATTTTTACACCTAGGACGGTACAAAAACATCAGCTTCCTCCCAAAAGGTTCACATGAAATCTGAAATGGAATAGCTAATTGACGTTTTAATTGAGATTTGCATTCATTGTAAGAAATTCAGACCCGTGTTATGTCCTCAATATAAAAAATCAAGGATGAAAATATTATACCGTAATGGATTTTAAAATCTGAACGAATATTATCTTATAATAACACATCCAAACTGCTGTAAAACAGAAATTTAGGTCTATGATGCAAAAGCCAAGCGTATTCGCAGAAGTAATGGCGTAGGTAATAATGCTCTTATAATATTCTTTGTCTTCTCATAATTAGCGTCAAATCAAATAAAGACAAAAACTGTTCAACAAAAAATAGGAACGTTTCTAAAAAGAGGAGTAATTTCAATATTTTACATATGTTTATTACGCAATAGCGTGGATTATTTTGTGAGATACCCTTTTTGATTTTCTAGTCATAAAAAGTGACCGTAAAAAAAAGATTTTTTAATTATTTTAAAAATTATCTAGCAGTGACGCAAAGGGAAATAATTTGCCCCATGTGACATTCTTGAGAGGATAACACGTCACAAGATCAATTCGTATAGTTTTCTAAACATGTTTAAGACACGTATATAAAATATGACATTAGTTTAACTAGGTGTTAACCATAATTTCTACCGCTCTAGTGGATATAAAATAGACTATTCAATTTCTAACATACGATCTAATCTCCCTTCTTCCATTTTTGAAGATCTAACCAATCTCCTCTTTTTATGCATTCTTTAAAAAACATAGTTTCAGAAATATGTCTCCAAATTTATTTTGAAATTTACAAAAATAATGAAGTTCTGGGGCTAGCAGGAGTAAAAAAAACTCTAACTTTTCATTATTGTCAATTTTTACAAATCTCCTTCTTTCTTTGAGGCAATTTAAGTTTTCAAAATTTCATAAATCCGAAGAGGACGACTCAAAAGTGCCCTTCTAAAATTTCTCTTTTGAGGTTCCTTAAATGTAAAATTGTATCTTCTAATTTTAAACGAATTTTTTTGAAACAAAACGAAAAAATCTCACAGATAAGCTTAAAGACGGCAGTCTCTCTAATGTAGGGATAATTTCGAGTTCTGATGAATCAAGCCTAAATCGTTTGATTCAAGAGAGGATACTTATTTTTCGAGAGAAAACGTTCATTTGACTGTTTATAACATTTTTTAACAAAAATTGCCATTGAAGGAATATACTCTTAAGAACTAAGCATATGAAGAAATTTTGAAGAAAGTAAACATGTGGCTATTTTGATTAACAAAACCAGGAGATCATCGCAGCTTTGAAAAATTATGACTGCTTTATGGGGGATTGACCGCATTATGACGCAATGCACGTTAGAATTGTAATGAATCGATTAAACCGCCCCTAATACACAAATGTCCAATCGACTGAACCTAAACGGGAGATATTGTGTCAATCGGGTTCACAGAAGCTCCTTAATTAATGGTAATTGAATTCCAAATTATTTACTCTTCAGCCATCAAAGGAGGTAATGCTCTAGTTTGCACTTGGAAAACAAAGCATGTCGGAAGGGCGGGATCTGGAAGGCTCCCGTTAATGCGTGGAGTGATTTATTGATTTGCAAACAAGTGAAATGGCTCATAAACCCTCCTAGGGTCTTATTGCTTTTGTGACCCATTTTAATAAATGATTTCCCGTGGTAAATTTCTCACCCGCCATCGAGACGATAGAATAGCAAAAAGTCACGCTTTCGTAAACAGAAAAGGATAAAAGTCGTCGAACTTTTAATTACAAAAACCTTTTGACTGAAATATGAAGTTGTCGTTTTTTTCTAAATGGAGTTTCTTTTGCCCGGGCCAGGGGTTTCTTTGTAAGTGCTCTCGCATAGCCCGTTTCATGAGAAAGTTATTGAAGCCTGAAATTAGTTCTACGATGTCTAACCAGAAACTGGAAGTATGGGATAAAAGGTGTTTTGGTGTGGGAACAAATTTAAATTGAGCACCTCATTTCCACCATTCATATCCCATTAAGCCGGTTGATGAACGTTTGCGTAATCACCTTCAATAAATCTGGTCCGAACCCTTGCCCGGTGGTGGTCATCAGTGGCTCAAAGGTTTTAGCAGGAGCACTGGGAGGAGACGAAGCTATGGTACTGCAAGATTGGATAAAACCAAGCTCTTATCTAAATTTCTTTTTGAGCCGATGTCGAAATAATTAAACACTCGGAGCGCATACATTACCTCCTCTCCTTCCGGAAGACTGGCCCAGCCGCACTAAGCACCCCGAGCATCAAGTGCTGTCAGGGTCGGGGTCCCTCTAATCTGTTTCCTTTCGCCCGACAAGGCAATCTATTTCGTATTAGCACAAATCGATCTGAGGGTTGTTTTTCCAATCCCTGACTGTTTTTCAATTCCCTTATTTTGTGGCAACAACGTTGCGACCCAGGTACCCTTAAGTAATGGCCTTTTGATGATCAAGCTACATTCCGCTGAGGCGTTGTAAATCATTTATGACAACCATTTTACCTATTCACGTTGTCCGCACTTTGTATTCAACACCGCGGCAATCGGCGTTAAATCTTAGTAGTCGATCCGTCGCCAGGCGTTGTCGCATTGATAAATGGAGCTCCCGCCGAATCCTGGCGAAGACGGAAATTAGAAACTTATCGAAAACTTTACTTCTACGGAAGAAGATGCTAACTCATTGAGTCGATGCACGTGTTCCTTATGTCTAATACGTTGCTCGAGTTCGTAAGACGTGGCTGTAAACTCAAAGACCGAAGATTGTCTCTCGGTCGAAAATCCACCCGGACAGACAGGCAGACATCTCATCTTATCTATGCCAGCGTAAGGAGGAGCAGGTTACCGGCCGGCTGATCAGGAGCAGGATCTCCTCTGTCGAATCGACCGATTCGTTGTAGTTTGAACTACTGCAGACAGGCAACATATTGGCCACGTAATTGGGAGTAACACGAGGCCAATTACAAGTCCAGACCAGTAATAGCGAATCGTTTGTTCCACGTCACTAGAGATGATGAAGTGAAACGTGGCCCAGTTCTTTTTTTCTGGAAGCCCTTGTCAACTTGTTTCTCAGCGAACAAGTGATCGATATTCCCTTGGCCATCCTTCCCTCTACAGAACTCGGAGCCAGAAGTAAAAAAAACAAAAATATAAAAAAGAAAAGCAGCAGGCAATTTGTCATTCCTTTTCTAGTCTCAGTCTTAAACCTACAAATCGTTCAGGTTAGCAACTGTACGAAAGTCACGTAGAGCATCAAAGGAGGGAAATGAAGCGAAATTGCTCCTTTAAGAGAAAATTCATTTATCATTAAGAAATTGCAAGGCATTCTTCCAACTGTAATATTTGCTAGTGCCGTGGCACAAAAGGGAATTGAACATCAAGCCGCTTCTGTATGCACTCACAGCTCGAGGACAGGCCTTTGATTGCTGCTGGAAATGGATGGAATTTTCATTTGGCCCGAAATAAAAACTAAACTGAAAGGAAGCCGCCTGTTTTCTGGCATTAAAAATATCCACGCCGTCATTAATTGCAAGTCTGACGAGCAAAAACCAAATGTTGTGTGACAGTCGGACGAAATACACGAGAACTGCAATCGCGACCAAAATTAAAAAAATAATTCACTGCCCCGGAATTTAGTAAATTTGACTTGTATGATGCAAAAGTAAAATATGATGCGGTTTTGAAAAACCCATGATAATTTCATAGAAAAACAAATTACCTTATGCATTTATCAAATTTACTCTTTATACATGAAACATTATTTTCTAACTCATATTTAGGAACCATACAAAATAAATTAAAAGTTAGCTTTCCTTTCAACATAACTTTTATTAATATTTTACTCTTAAATAAGAAATATGTGAAATATTTTGTCCATGTTCTTTTCAAGAGACCACATATACACCCTTAAATTAGAAAAATGAAACGAATCTTTACAATTTTCAAATTCGAAATTTAAAAAGACTTATTTTAATTAATTAATAATTTAATTAGTAATTAGACAGGCTTATAAATAAACCTGCACTTTCTAAAAACTTAAGAGACAAAAACTTGAAAAAAAGCAAATTTATAAAACCTTGCGTTTGCTTTCGTTGAGTAGGGTTTTAACAATTCCAACTTTCACAGTTTTTATTTAAAGAAATTAAAACACATTGTTGAAGAAATCGAAAAATAAATTGAAAATTAACAAATTTCACAAGCTATAGTGCACTGTAATTATTGTCATATCATTCTAACGCGATAACTCAAACACTTGTGCGGTCAGTAAAGAGTTTTCACTAACAATTTCGTTCTAGCAGTGGCTACTGTTAAGCATGATTTTAAAAACTAAAGCACCTGAGCGTATGAGATGAAAATCGTATTTGCTGCTTCAAGCATCCGCCACTTTGCCAAAAAGAAAGAAACGGGCTTCGTTTAAGCATAGCTGCACTTCTCTAATCTAAGAAAATAATTAATTTTTTGGTGTCAGATAAAACAAGCCTGAGATTTAGAAAGATTCATTGAAAATAATTTCATAATTTTAGTAATACTAACAATAAACTTACCATCCCATTGCATTTAACAAAATCACTCATAACAATTCAGAGGAAAATTCGAAAAAAAGAGAAAAATTACAATAAAAGGGATTTTTTTTATATTTGTAGTTTTACATGTCATGTTAAATTTTCTATTCGATTCAATAAAATCCATCATTCAATAAAATCCACCTAACCGACTTTCAACTTAAAAGACACAAGCAACAATTTTTGTAACGTTAATTATCACTACATTAAAACAGAACTTCTAACCAATTTATTGTAGATAAATGAGTTCCACGTTGTATCGAAACCGCGTTCTACGACTAATTTTTATTGCTTTTATACGCTGAATTCATGTTATAAAAATTTCACTTCCAGAATAGCATAGCGGCAAACCGTTTGATATATCAACTATTGAAATTCAATCAGGAGTTTAGTATCGACGAATGAACAAAGGCTATTACAACATGAAATTGATATCACCATCCATTCCAAAAAAACAAACTCAATACATAAATAGCGAAAACGAATTTATTTGCCTCACTTATTAGGATTTCCATTCATAGCGATTCTAGGGACAATTTGTTAAATACTTTCTAGATATAATTCAGATTCAAAAGTTCGTCAAAATCCATTAAAAACATTAAGAGAGCCGAAATGATTTCGTAAAGCGTCTCATCGAATTGTATGGAATCAAGTTCAATTAAATGAAGCTTTTGTCTAAGCTCAATAAGGACGTTCTTCATTTAGTACAACAAGAATTACCTTAAACTCTCCAAAATTAGCTTTATACAGAACGACCTAGTCTCCTAGATGTCCCCAAATTAATAGCTACCTACCTACGCAGTATTCACTGAAAATATTCACAAACGAACCCTTTCTTAGGCAGCCCGACTGAACTTTCACCTCGAGCAATAATTTTCACAAAGTTCTAATGTTGTGATTATTTGCGCTAACTTAAGCGTCACCGCGAATATGTCTATCAACTACGTTTGAAACTCCCCATCAATCTCGTCACCAGTCAGAGGGCAATTTATCATCTAGGATAATATCGCGCATTATGGCGTACACAAGCGTCGGCCTTGTCCCGCGCACCCCCGGCCCAGCCGATTTGGATCGGTACGCACAAAGCTACTCTCATGGATATTTCAATCTGTGTCCGATTGTAAAATAAAACGTTATGCCTTGTAAATCTATTTGAGTGTGCAATAAATTCTAGAGGTAATTTGCAGTAATGTGTCTGGGTCGGTTGGGAAATGGGTCAACGGTACGTGTATTTTAATGGACCACCCCCTCCGCGACGGTTCCGTTAAACCAACGGACCAGTTTGCATTTTTAAACGTGATTTTGATTAGCACCATCGCGGGTGTCACACTTCGTCAAAATTACGACGCAACTAAAGATAGAATGCCAGAACGCAATGTTAGGGGATTTTCAAGATTTTCCTGTTTTGTGGGAATTTACTTTCATTAGTACTTTTATATTTAGTTCATACTCTTAATATGGTAATTTATTAAACAAACTTTTAGAGAACATTTCATAATACCACATTCACAAAAAAAAAAATAACCTGTTATATATTACAAAACATTCAAATTTAAAATTATTCGTTGGATTAATCCTTTATGAAAATATAATTAATGCCATTATTAATTATAATTAATATGGCCCAACAGCATATGCTTATTTAATGTGTTCAGTGGAAGCTCTCTATAATTTTTTAAAAATCCAGCTGAATAATTTTCGAAAGTTAATCTTCAATAGGCACTAGTCTCGTTTTTGTAGGTCTTTTCGATAGCTTCGACAAAAGGGATCGATTCTTCAGATTTAGAATAATACCGAAATCTTATAAAAATTTGGAACACAGAGAACGAGGGAAGATTGGAAAATTTAATCAAACAATTTGCTGTAAATATTTGGGTACTATTACTATAAGCACTCCTATTTACTTGTATGTAATAGCCTAAAAAGAACAAGCAGCGAAAAACTCTAGGCGAAAGAAACAAGGCATCTGATGTAGAGTTTCTAAACACGGTTCAGCACAACGGACATATATAAAAAATGTTGTTAAAGTAATCAAGCTCGCGCCTAACAAATTTTCTGTTGGTCAAAACGGGCAAACAGCCAAAGATAAGATGCACGTTTGTATTAAAGCAATTTTGATAATAAGTAAAATGAGTTGTTATTTCAATGTACTTTTAATATAAATATCGAATTGAATTTATTGAACATCTAGCCCTTTTCTAGATACCTTTCTCCTAAAGAATGGAGTTGATTTTTTTAGACCTGCTACAAATGCCCGAAGGAGATTTCGTTTTAAGACCGCATGTGTTTTTATCGACATTTGTCGGTGTGTATTAAAAGTTTTCCGCCTCGTATATTTCACATTTGTTTTGATCTTTACGAGATATGCGGCAATTTACATCGCAATCTGTAGGACTTCACATCCTTTTCCAGGGACTTTTGGACAAGGAAATTACCCAACACTGTCATAAGGCCGAAAATGTTGATTGTTATCCTCGGCTATGTCTCCGCGGCCATTAAACACTTTTTATGCTCCTTCACTTCTTAATTCTCAATACGCTTTAATCACACCTCGACACAATTTATATCTTCATAAAGTTCCAACTTTCACAATAAGGGCTCCGATTTACCTCCCCTTGGATGTAATATCATTCTTATTGCGCGGTTATAGCTCTTTTATGGTTATACCGCCGCAGCCCCGCGGATGAGGACGTGGCCTGGCCATCCAGCTATTGCTAATGGCTCGTTTGGAATCCCCGGGTTATTATGAAATCCACTCACATTCAGCATTCCGATATCATTCGTTATCGTTGGCGATGATAAAATTCTCTAAGAATTCCAAGGGGCTAGAGACGCGGTCTGTGTCGGCCAGCCACCGCGTTCTGCTTTCAGAATTGAATGAAGACTGATAGCTGGGGAGTGATAAGACTTAGCGATGGTCCCGATATTTTTGAATTAATCAGCGCTTTATCTTCTAATTATCGAGAGATATGAGTGAAGATGCTGGGGTTATGGGTTCATTTGTCCCGATAGAGACAAGGTCAAAAGGAGAAAAATGGGCTTTGAACCTCCTCAGGAAGGAGGGGGAGGGAATTAGAACCCTTGGGCACTCAGAAGGCAATGAGTCGGCAAAATGTGGAAGGCGGGAAGGCATCAGCCGACGAATCGTCGAAATTGGTCCTATTTGCTGTAGATAAAATATGAAAATCACACACGAAGAAAGTAATTTCATTTTTAGGGTTCAAGGGCGTGTAGGCCGGCTTGCCTTTTACTCTTTTAGGAGGGTCAAATCCCCGGGGAGCTTGACAAGTTGACTTTCGGGGACCAAGGAGCACTGACAAGCATAAGAAGAAGAATTTCGGTCTGACTGAAGAAGAAATGTTTTTATTTGCCTTCCTCACAAAAATCGCTGGAGAAATCTAGACTCTGGGACTTTCTACGAGATCCGACCCGCCCCCGCTTATTCCTACGGTTGAAATCTCCGATAATATGATAAGGGAACTCCCATTTTCACGAGGGGATTTTCTTCCTTTATTACTTGTCAACAGAGAGGATAATAATGAGCTTTGTGTGGCTGCGATTTTATTGATAATTTTTTCCTTCTGACGTTTTATGGAGGTCGAAGAATTGCCTGAAATTTTCATGGCCGTGAAATGAGCAGTAGTTCTGCTGTTCCACTCGCCTATATCAAAGCCAAAAGAAGGCAGGCCCCATCTGTGGCTCCTGCTGGTGGGTCCCGGCTCCTGGCCCTGGCTCCCCTCAATCCCTGGGAACCTCGAAATTTTGCAAGTGACGCCTGTCAGCAACAGGACAGGAGGACACTTGATAATTTACTTTTTTGCAGCTGTTCTGCAATTGCCCCAATTCTCCTGCCAGGCTCGTAAAATTTTTAAGTGGCAGGGCTTTTGTCAAAATTTTCGTTGCGCGCTTCACGGCACCTTTTTTTCCTTCTCTTTTCGAATTCCTTTATTCTTTTCTAACGATTACCCCGCGCCCCTTTGTAAGCAGATTATGCCCTGAAAACTGCCTGCGGCCCTTAGAAGAAAGTTAGATTGTGAGACGCATTTACAAAGGGCACAGAGTGCTTATAACTTGAAAAGCAAACATTGAGAGGAGCATGATTGTCTGCGAAATTACACTACAAAAGAACAACAATTCACCAATGCGAGTAATTTGGATATTTTTCGGGGGATTCGCAGATAGAGGAAATACCTGGGTACAAAGGAATGTTATTTCACGTTGTCTAACAAAAAAAGAAAGCCATAATAATGGCAATTTGTTACGTGACGAACGCAAAAAGTGCTCTAAAAAGACATCTATTGTATTTAGCGCTAGACTTAATTCATTATAATTTCATGGTTTTCGACATCTTAATTTAAAGCATTTGCACATTTTTCAGAAAGCAATACACAAACATTGCAAGTAAATATGAGCCATCTTGGGAAGTATGGTCATTTTGGAAGATCACTAAAAAATGTGTTTTACGGTGACCATTCATGGGTGATCTGGTGCCAAGAAAAAGGAACATTAACTTGTGACAAATTTGCAGAAAAATATAATTCATTTTTTCTGAAACAAAATATATATAGTTATATTATATATATTATATACATTAGTAAAAAAAAACCTTTATAAAAACTCTTAACAAAATTTTTGTATAAATTCTTTTGTTTTAGGATATGGAACCAGTCCCCTACTTTTTTATGTCCACGATATCCTTTTACAGGGTTTTAATCTATCTACGCATCCACGTCGTAAATGCAGAATTGGATGTGTTTCATTTTTAAAATTATTTGCATGTGATTTTTCCCACCAAATGTGGCTTTGAAAGCCTCATACCCAAATACTAGACAATAATTGTGAGATGCATCGTTTATAAAAACATATCAACGAAATGAAATACCCAAATATATTAAGGACTGAGTTGTAATAAGTAGATTATACAAAAATACAATTACTTATTTGTAAGATACCCTTTTTAATAACCTCCCAGAAAGAACTACTCTTCTCCCAAAATACTTATAGTACACTTATTTATTCAGTGGCTTTACTGGTTTTTAGTGATTTATTTCGTTCGCATCTTTCGAATAACTTACACAATAAATTAAAGCTTGATATTTGTGGTGTGACAAGTGAACTTAATACTCGTTCTAAATCAGGACTATCAGGAATTCGGATCTGGGTGCATACCTGTTTAATGCAGTAGAGTACTGCATGGGGATGGTATCTAACGACATCCAAACTGAGTAAAGACTTCACTAGGGATCAGAATGGTAAATTGCAGAATTGACACAAACACATCACCGTTTTAAAAATGTTACTAAAAAAACTTGCACGTTTCCAGGTAATATTCTGGACATCAAAGTTTCCAAAAATGTTGGGGGATAAGTGCCCCTCAAAGCCATCACAGCATTAAAAAAACCTTCAGTGAAATCTAGATCCTAGACCACACATTTGGGTCAAACTTAGTTTTAATTGGTTTATATAACACAATCGTGCCAAAATCATAATTTAAAACAGTGGCACTTAATTTTAATGCGAATTTTAATTTCCACTAACTAAATAAACATTAATACGAAATTTGTTTAATAAAAATATGAGAGATATTTGCTTTTTGGACAATCTTTTTTGGAATATAAAAATCTATTAATTTTACTTGACACAATTGTGAATATTTTTTGCATATTTTTTAATATAAAAAAAACCAATGTTAGCTAGATTATACAATTATAAATAACAAATAAACAGCTTAGTGTATTTAAAAACAAAAAAATCCATCAAGTCTAATGGGGATTGCCAAAAGTTCTCAATATAACGCTTTTCATGTTTTATAGAAACCGCAAAGCAATTACACAATTTTTCATCACAAGATAATAGAGAAACATTAGACAAATTAGGAACTTCGACAAATTGCAATCTTTGTGACATGAGAATCGACAATTGTTCAGTCCCCTTCTTTGCACCCATGCCCTAAAAACACTGAGGCTAAGGACTCACGGCGCGATTTTTTCCCGTACTCGGTACGGTTGCAGGATTGTGCATCGACGATCGCACGTCTAACCATGACAACAAGAGTGACAAAATTACGACCGGGCGAGCGCTTCTTCAACTTGCGCCTGCGTAGCCTCCGCGCCTCAAGCGATTTACGTACGTACAGGGCGCCCGCGTAAATCTACTAGCAGCCCGCGGGTGCAGTGCCAGCCGCCCACAAACGCATTTACCGTCGGCAGAAAACGCGTCGTGAAATTGGACTATATACTCCACCTCCACTTTTATAATCTACAGAAGTCGTGGTCCCGCGACCGTACCGGGTGCGGGCAAAAATCGCGCCGTGAGTCCGCCGTGAGGAAAGTATACACGAATTATTTTTGGTTTTCCTAGAAAATGCAAATTACAAATTTCAATATTTTCGCAGTCTCAGGCTAACAAAGCAAGAATGCTGAGACATTTTTTTCTTTTCGTTGAGAAGCTCCCCTAATCTTGAATTAGGTTGGATTGCCTTCCTCCTCGCTCCATCGGGAAAATCAAACCGTTTCCTTTCTTATTGTCAGCAAACAAAAAACGTTCGATTTTCATTTACGTGATATTTCCTATAAGAAAGAAAGCAGAAATTTTCAATGTTTGCAGCTCCCCGGTAAATACAAATTGTCGGGAGCACCAGGAGCAGAACTGAAGCCTCGAAGAACGTGGTTTTTCATCATAAAGCAAATATGTTTGAATAAATCCATCACGATCCCGTATCTCGTGCAATGTGCCCGAGGGATGCGACCTCATCCCGCCCTGTCGTTTCGTGTGTGGAAAACGCGCGCTAGACACACGGGAGGAGCACATCCAGAAAGTACTCCCGGGAATGATACCAGGGACAGGAGAATTTGCAGAAATGCCAAGACAATTTCCTCGTGTTCTTCCTCCTGTACCGAGCGGGACTCTTTTTATTATGATCACCTCGGTTACGTTAAGTGTCTCGGTCCTGGGGTGTCTTTTCCTGCCTAAATAAAACAATAGTGAGAACAGGAGTGGTCCAGGATTCTCCTGGCGTACCACCGCCACCGCGCTATAATTTTAATGCTTTCGTCGAGATCGGGAAACCAGAACACGTTCACAACAAACAATGTCTTCCGTCTTCGGCAGCGGCTGTTCCAAAATTAATTTGCTAAAAGATTTCGGGGGCATGCTGTCTACGGTTTACCTGTCGGCGCAGAGTGTTTATTTCTTGGGAGGCACGGCCCGGCGGTAGAATATCTTGGCCCTGACTCAAGACGATGCAAGCAGTGTTTCCGTCATCTTCGGATTATCCTGGGTTTAGTCAAAAACTTCTTTCGTCCGCCCGTATGCTTACTTAAAGAATTGGTCGATGCTACTTCGGTTGAGCCGCCACAGTGATTTATTTACGCTTCCCTCGGGGGTTGGATTCCCACGGGAGATTCATGTGGATATTTTATAAGGTTAGAGTCGGATATTCAACTTGAAGTTTGTTTTTATTATTTCCGCACCAGGAAATTTTGAGGGCGCAAACCGTTGTTTATTATCGGGCTATTTTCAAACACTGCCTATGCGTTTTCGTACTGGTCAATTTAAAGTAATAATGGAAACTTTATTATTTGAGATACGAATTTTAAATGAATTATATCGCCTATACCAAAAGACTATAACGTTCTGAAATGCTGATTTTGTACATTTTTAAATGACTATCTTGAACTAATTTAAAAAGGAAAATGTGTACAATTTGATTTATATTTTGTAGATGTGAGAGGGATTTCAAAAAGCTTAAGGACAAACTAAGAGAATCAATGTAAGTTTAAGGTTGATTATTGTCTTGTACAAAAATAACCAATTTTACTTTTATAAATGACATGGCGAAACAATTGTGTGCCATGTTACCATTTTATCTATGCATCATAATTTCCAATTGCTATAAGCAGAAAGGTGTATATTTACAATAGTTTACAGCATAATTAAAAATGAAAAATTTATTGGGCATGTTATTTATGGAGGTTCAACAAACTATAAAATAATTTATGCTTTTTGAAATGGTGCCAGCTAAATAAAGCAACCTATAAAAACTCATAGCTTGAATTGTTAGCTTGTCTTACGATCAAAGGATTATATCGAAAATCTCATCAAAATCTGTTCAGTACTTTTTGTGGAGCCTTGACATGAAATCTAGACACACGTATTATTACCAAAAACGCATTTATCTCTACTTACATGAAGTCAAAAGCTCTTCGAATGCAAAACATAAATATTATTTATTTATTTATTTATTTATTTATTTAATTAGCCCTAAGGCCTACAAGGTATAAAATTTGTGTTGACAAAAGAAAAAGCTGAACATAAAGAAAAGTAGTGAAGCTAGAATAAATATTAAAGACCTCTAGAAGCTTATTTTATTCTTAGTACCTTTTAAGTAAAAGCGGCTTTTATTCCGTCTTCATTATAAATATTTATTTTTGGGATTATTTGATAAATGTAAGTACCTTAAAAATAGATCATTTCACACAACCTTTGAGTAAAATTTAATAATTTTGAATTTTATAATGCTCTTTTAGACTACTGAGACTTACTGGAAATTTAATATTTGTTAATTAACATTGAAAATGTACGAAAATAGAGCCTTTACACTGGTCCGGTATCAACTGAAGAGGATGACGGCTTGGTCAAGTTTGATTTTTACATTTTCAGTTTTGATAATCAGGAAAATTGCCACAAGTCCGTACTAAAATTATTTAAAACAAAGTTTAAAGCAGTGCAGGAGAAAGTCCCCTTTTAATTTGCGAGAGATGAAAGAATACAAATAATTGACAAATCATTGGAGATATAATTGCAATCAAAATAAACTTTTCTTCATTAAAATTGATGCATGTGTTCCAGAGCTTTCATGCCACTTATAGTCAAATTTCGAAAAAAGGAAAATAAAATATCTTACACCATTTTTTTCCCCCAATCAATTGTAGTACCCTCTACATAGTGCCAAGTTACAAAATTACCTGTCAGAGCAACAATTTATTTTTGGAAATATAAATTTGTTAACAATATCCTCGGAAAAAAACCACAAATCTTTTCTTTATCGATTTGCATACTTTTCTTAAATATTTATAGATTCTCCAATTTATAAAGCAGTTCATTTTCGAATGAAACCAAGTAAAATTGTCCGTGATTTTTTAACTAAACAAGTGTAAATTTCATTAGAGCAAATAAACAATGCATTTCTACAATCTCCGGAGATGCTCCTTATCTGTCGGATAAAAAGGTACCGAGATTGTCTAGTGCCTGGGATCACCTTAAGCCCCTTAAACTTGGAACGTTGTAAGTTGTAAGTTTAAGTCTCCGGTCCATCGGTCGGAAAAATATCGTCGCTTGAAGTGGTCTAATCTCTTGGCATGGAAACTGCGGACTCAGACGAACGAGATTAATTCTGCCGTCTACCAGGTCGGACTGTGGGTGGTAATCGGGGGATTAATGCAATGCGGAGAGCACTTACATCTAGAGCCCCATCGAAGTCTCTTCGGAGCCCCGTCCGGACAAGGGCGGTGTAAAAGCGGACGAAACCTAAAAAACATCTGTGAAGCTAGCAGGAAATTTACTCAAGATATCTTTTTCGGAGGCTCCTATAAAATACTTCTTGAGAGGAGATTCGGAATAGAGTTGCGAAGAGGAGGTGAGGTCGGTCTCAGGGTATGGTTGGTCTTATAGCATTATGCTCCGCCGTTAAGATCTTTTCGGTGTTAAAAGTCACACGACACAGCACTTCAATAAACAGTCTTAACGGCAGGCACGGGGGTGAATGCATGTCATGGCTTTCTTCGTCGTCGAATTTTCCAGCAGACGTGACTGACCTTCGATTAAAGATAATGGAGCCTAATGGAAATTCGGGATCGCACTTGCGGGCCCGGATTAAGCAGTACTTACCAATGACTGCATTTCTTTTTGCAAACCTGGACGGGACGTGCCTGGAAACTCAACGACCATGTTCCCGGAGACTTGAGACTTGAGAGGTGAGAGTTGTCCAATCCATTCGTCGGATTTGTCTTTCGAATTTTGTATCGACGGATCTGGAAGCTCGTCCTTTCAGCCTTGTTAAAAAGGTAAACTGTTCTAGGAGTCAGAGAAATCAAAAGATGAATAATCAAATCAGGGACCGCCTCCTTGTATCGAACGTCGAGTAATCGGTCCAAGAGAGCATCTAACGAAATCACAAACAAAGTGGTATCTCAAAGTTTCTGTAATTGGTCGTTTCCAAGCTACCTGAATATGGGACGTAGAACTGTGGGGGAGCTTCGAACAGGCAAGATGGATAGGATACATGCCGGTTAGTTCCACTAACACGCAAATATTGTTAAAGGAGCTTGTTCGGTATTGCGAGCCTGACAAAGAACCACTCTTTGAACTTTGACATGCTGAGGAGGGCAATATGCATCCTCCTCTCTTCTAATGCAGATGGCAGGCAACTTTTCATGACTCACTGTGGACCACTGCAGTTCATGATCCACAACTATGGAGTACCCGAAAGTAAGATTGCAGCCATCTCTCCTTACTGCACTATTAATGGGGGTGACAAACAACTTGGACTGCTTGTCTAGAAGAACGAGCTATTTCTCTTTTCAGAAACTTCTTCAATTCTAAACCGGACTACGTCGAAATATTGACCTCGGGAAATTAATATAGGTGCTCATAATCCATCATACTAGCATAACTACTTACTTACAAGCCAAGCATAAATTGCACTTTCTAGGGTTAAAGTATTTCGTTTGAGGTTAGACTACTTTGACACTCCAAAATATAAAATAAATTCTAATATTAATAGACTTGCGCCAAGTAATAAGACCAGTATGAATAGTTCCGCGTAAATATTCGAATCTCTTACAAAAATATTTTTCACTGTATCTTAAAAAATAGTATTCTAAATGAAAATGCCGGACACCTTCGGTGAAAGTGTATTTTTTTACACACGATTTAACATATCATAAACTTTTCTTTCTCTATTTTATAAGTAAAACTACTATAGTAAAATTAATTACATTTCACTAGCTCTGAAAAATGAATCTTGAATCTTGAATATGCATCATCATGCGCAGGAGTTTATTCAGAAAACCTTTTCGTGTTTATTAATTTCTTCTGTTTATAACAATATAAATAATAAAAAATATTTTCAAAGAGCCTTGTTATACTATTTTTCAAAATAAATGAGAAAATTTAGCGCAGAAGATTTGAAAGTTCAACACCTTTTCATTGGTTCAATCACAAACCCCTAATTTTCATTTATTGATTTATATACGAAAACATTCTTTGTCCAGAGGACACCCGAAGTAGAAGCTATATCGATATAAATTTAGTGATTCTTGAGTTATAAGTTGGCAGACACTGGATTTTATAAGTACAGACAGGGTAATTTATATATTTACCTAGTTATCTATAATTATATTAAAAAATTTCAAATATTACTTTAGTTTCCTTTATCCAATAAACAATATTTGAATATATTTAATTACAATAGAAACAACGTCTCGAAACAAAAGGTTTATGCACTTAATTACAAAACTTAACTAGTAGAATAGAATTAAACATTTTAATGTTTTAGATTTTGTCATGTTCAAAAAGAATATAAATCTTGATTTCCTTCCATTTCATAACTAATTTCAAGATATGTGATATCGATACGTAATGTAAAAAAAATAGGTATAATTTGAGAAAGTTTTGGGTGCTGTAATAGTCTTAAATATGTTAAAGAAATGGTGAGAACTTTTTGAGGATATTACTGGGCATAAAACCTAAATTTTCTTACGAAAAACATATCCAGCCCTTATATATTTCTAATAACCGTCTTTCATTTTCCACTTTTATTTTTATCGAAGAACTGGACTAATCGAATATGAATGTGAATGAATTCTTAATATAAGAGTAAAAACTTTAAAAATTAAATACGCGCTATAATTTGGGATTTATTTAGAACTAAAATTATAATTCAAATCCCGTATTCGAAGAAATATCTATTTCAAGGCAACCACAGCCCGAATGGTCACTATGGATTTCATAAGGAGGTGAGTTAGCATGGCCAGGCCGCAGGTCATCAATTTGGGTGGCAATTACGGATTGATTGACACATACGACAAGATAAATGATATTCTCTATGAAATGATTTGATTCTGGTGCGTAATGGCTGAGATCCGGGCACCAATTAAAACGCAACAGCCTCTGGGAGCTGTGCTTAAACAAGTGATTAGGTGCAAATTGAAAGCCCTCCTGAATACCAATGAAACCATTAGAGCACAGGCGACACACTACACCCTGGGAAACGAGACATCAAATATTGGGAGATCGAATAGTTCAAATGCCTACGATACGTGACCTGTTTCCCAAGAACGCTAATGTCCTGGCCACACTGGATTTCGGGGCGTTCCTAGAGAAAGGCTAACTCCACGACAGCCCGGGCATGTTGGTCGTCCACGCTGCATAAATTCCCCTGAAGCTCCTTCAAGATCCAGATGTGAAGATGACAAAAAGAAATATAGAAAAGACGCCCAACCCCGTCGGGCTAAATCTTGTTCACAAACACTCCCCGACCGGGAAAGCGGTTCACATAAATCGTCGATGTAAATTTAATAAAGTCCGACGCTTCGGGAATCCAGAGCGAATAATGAAGTCCTCGTCCCGGAAACCCGGAAACATTCCACTGGAGCGAGCAAGATTCTGGATCTGGATCCATCACCTCCTGTGCGGCATTGATTTTATTCACCTACAAATGACTGATAACAGAGCTTTTGTGAAAGCTACCTAGAATTTGTAAATGGATACCTGGGTACCTGAATGCTGTGGATACCTGGAGATCTTCTCGGACAGCTCCGGGAGTTCCAGCAGCTCCTATACCCGAATACAAAATTCTGACTGATTTTCATCGAATTGTGTACCATAGGAAAAGGAATCGAATGAGAATTACGACGGTGATTTATGCGTCTGGCAATTTCATAATTTTTGAATTTATAAAGCGATACTCCGTGCTTAGGGGCACAATCGATTTTCGGAAGTGTTTTACATTTTCTCTTTCACAGCAAAATTTTCACTTTGCGATTCGAACCATAATTCGATTTCCGGGCTCAACATTAACTTCTTTAAGAAAAATGGAAAAGCGACGTTTTTGCTTGCAGACATTCAAGCTAGTCGGGAAGGTTTGTTCCTGCGCAAATTCTGTAGATAAAAATAAATATCACTTCCAATTATTTAACGACCAGATTTAATGCACATTAGTAATAAATTAAGGGATAGTTGAAACATCGGTTGCTCACAAGAATGTCATTGAATGTCAGTAAAGGATTAACAAAAAACTTAAAAGAAAGGCCATACAAAATTAACTAGAAAATCTGAACGAAGTACAAAATACTTCGAGTATCAAAAACGCTAATGAATTAAATAATTTTAATTCTACTCGTTAACCTCAAATTTTAATTTGTGTATCTATGCGCTAGAATATTTTATTAAAATAACCTGAGCCGATTTTTTGGAACATTTGGCGTTTGGATTGGTTTTACAGGACTTTGGTATTATTTTAAAAATTTTCAAATATAAATAGTGCAAAGAACAATAAAAGTAGTATTAGTAAAAATATTTAACCGCGAAAAGTTCGTCCCTGTTAGGTAGGTGCCTATTAGGTAGGCTTTTAACTGGATTCATCAATTTTGATAATTTTTTGTTTAACATGTGGTTGTATATAAATTTTCTAGACTTTTAATGATTTCTAAAAACTGTCAATAACTTTTCAAATTGAGACCGATTTTTTGTGAAGCATAAATTCTCCAACTTTCAACCGATGGACTGGCAATTTTCAGTAAAGCTTCTTTTTATAATTATTTAAAGAAGTACATAGTGGTTTTGTAAAAAGAAGTGCCTTCATGGTGTTTTTCATTGAACGTCTCATAGCTTTCCGAAATTTATATTGTTTATAAAACTCTTACACATTTCTTTAGCTGATAAAACCTAGAAAATAAATCAATTTGATTTTTTGGTCCACGTACAACTTTGTTTAAGATATACTCCACATCGTTTTGACATCCGCGAGAAACGCTATCTACAAAAATCACGTTCAATGACAGCATTTTGCTTTATAAAAATTTATTGGTTACTTTATATACTTAAATATGTGTCTTTTCATTAAATAAAAAATAGCCTACCAATTACCCTTTTTTGAAGATTCCAAAACGGTGTAACCCCTTAAGAAGGCTTAGTACTTTGTAAAATAGAAAGTGAACAATGGTTCTAAAATAAACTCTATGAATATTGGCAGTGTTCAATTAAAATTTTTACAGGTCATTCTTAAACCGTCAATTTGAAATTAAAAATTAAACTGTTTCTCATGTTTTTGGCGAATATGAATCATTTTACAAAAGCATAAAGGTGACCTCTACTAGTTCCAATCTAGGAAATCTATTGCAGTTGCTAATTCTTTGGAAAGTATTCTCTAAAAGGTTTCGCGCTCCACGGAAGTGGAAGGGAAGAGTAATGAATTTGCAGAAATAAACAACAAAAATCCGAAGATACCCTCATCCTGACCGGAGCGCTTTGATGTGCTCGTTTTAATTGAAGCTGGCCGTGGGAGTCTCTGACGTTCTGGAGGCAGGGAGTGCAACACATTGGGAATTTTACTAAGTTGAAAGCGTCTAAAATCTATGCAAAATTTTCATTAACGAAAGCCCTTTCCACGACTGCTGTTGGCAAGGTGTTTGCGTTATTAAAAAAGAATGGCGGAAGTGGAACTCGAGCAAGGTTGTTGTTCAAACGTCTCCATCAGTCGTCCTGGCAAGACTTCGCCGGCAAGGACACAGAAGAAATGCACGCTATCTAAATGCAAATTTCGCCTCAATGACGGCTCCATTTACAGTTCAAAAATTGATGTAAAACTGCGGTGAATATAAATGCAAATTTCCAGTGAAAACGACGAAGGCGTTCACTGCATTTTATTCGAAAGGACTCAGGGACAAGTTAGAGGAGATTTGGACCAGGGCCCTGTTGACTTTGTCAGAGGACCGGCGAAGGGAGTTGTTGATTCAGGACCTACTCGGAAGCAGCGTTTTGAATGCAACCGAAATGTCTGCATGTGTTCTGGCCGTGCAATTTTTCACTACCCACAATCCGTGCCATTTTTCACCACAACATGCCGGAGCTTGCCATTTATTACATCTTGCTTCTAGTACAACATTCTGAATAATTTATTGATAAATACCACGCATACAATTTCGTGGAAGAAAAACTTACTCTCAATATATCTGGACTTATATCTCTATCTTATCGATTACTATCGATAATCCTTAGGCAAGGACAGACATGTGCCCCAATTTTTATAGATGCTTCATATTCATTTTACGAAATAAAATTATCCCTTATTTCTTTACAACAAATTTTAAGTTACTAAACAAAACAAACAAAATTAGTTCTAAAACACTGACATAAACAAATAAGCAAAAATAGGCAGACATGCATTTTTTTCCCTTGGCATTGTGCATTTTGGTGTAAGATATCAAATAATGGTATTAAGGAGAGTCAAATTATTTTATTTTCCCAAGACCAGAATACAAAAAATGCATATGCAAAATGAGAAATATTATATGTACACATTTTGTTTTAATTCTTATATGCATGAATTGGATTTTAACGTATAAACTAAAGAAGTTTTCATTTTAAATTATTCTCGCCGTAATATACTTCAGTGTTAATCTCATTATGGCGTTTGATTAGAAGTAGCTTTGGTAAACAATTTGTTTGTGGTATAAAATGTCATATATGTTGAATGTTCTTATTTATGTTTGAAAATTTACCAATTCTATGGGGTGTTCAGATCGGTGCTTGTAGCAGCATCTTCGCCGCCATTAAAAATATACGTCCTGTAATTTTCGTGTGCTCCAATAGAGCTTAGTAATATATCATTTGAAAAATACGTCCACTGGCCAGCATTATTAAAAGAAAGAAAGGGCATAAAGCGCTTTTAAAGAATTATTTGGCTTAGACATAAAACCAATTTAATGATTAATTAAACATTTGAAAATTGCTTAAGTCGTTTTAAGTCTATAACGTGGTTTCCGTGTTACCTTCTTTGGCTTTTCGTCCAAAGGTAGCAGATTTCAAATTTTCTAGTATTAGATTTCTGGAAACGCCAAAAATTAAACGTAATCGATCTCTGAACTAAAGTAAAACAACGTACGTACGCATAAACACACATATAATACTGCAGGACAATTTATTTAACCATTATCTTGATATCTAAATAAAAAGTTTTTTTAAATTATCAAAGCTTTTTATGAGGACAAAAAATGTTAAACTGCTTTGAATATTTCAAACCATCCGAGAGATACAATTCATCATTATGAAGAATTTCTCTTTTAAAAGAAATCATACTTTGTCTGTACAGATTTATTTAAAAAACTATAGTAATGTTAAAGATAGCGAGCTTGAACAAATATCTGAGTTGGTGAACGTCGCTGTTCAGGTTTAAAGACTGGAAAGTTTCCATTTGCAGATATCATGGAAGGAACAGAGCACTGTATGTCAGCCAAGCAAAAGAAAATTCAACTCAAGCTTAAGTTAATTTTCTGAAGAGCAACTGAATTTACTGCGGTGATCAATTAATATCAGAGAACCTCCTAACTTGGCTGTAATTAAAAGCAAATGCGACCGTAAAATACTAGTTCAGACGAACATCAAACTTGGGAATTGCACATTTCCTAGTTTATTATAGGGTGCTTTTTGGATAGGGTAACTACTACTGGGAACGCAGAATATGTCTTGCACGGCAATCATTCCATAGAAAAAAAAGACGCCTCCGGCAGCGCCATCAATCTGTAGCTACCTTTGCACGTAGAATCGCAGTATATTCTGGTACCTGTAGGAACGTAGGAGCCACTAACTGCAAGTCTATATTGGAGCAAGTATCCAGAGATAAAAGCAAACGACTTCTGGCGAATGCCATAAAACGGATCAAGACGACCATTGCAGAGCTCCGCAGTTTCCAAATTTATTTCGTAAGAAAAATTTCTATCGTTTTCAAATGTAAATGTTCCTGCGGATGTAATAATTCGAAATTTATGTGGTCGAACATATCCGCATCTATCTTGAATTCGGGAGTCATAATGTCACACTCAGAGCTCTAATAGGCCACATTATGGCAAAAATGCACCGGGAAAGTTTCACTTATTAAAATACATAAAATACATATATCGACGGGTCCGCAACGGTAACATCGCGAACAAGCCGCGGATGGCAAGTCCCATATCTAGAGTTTCTACTACATCCAACAAGATGATTGAGCGATTTTTATTTCTGGCAATGAACGACCGAAATGAAAAGAAATTCTCCAAATTGTCGAAATAATTCCGAGGGAACTGGAATATAAATCTCTTCGACAATAGGTCTTTTCGGGAGCGACACCCTGTAGGGCTAGCCTGAGCCCTAGTTTTGTTGTCGGCCAACAAGTTATTCTCCAACGAGTCGTGGAATTTAATTCGCTTTCGTTTAATTACAAAATTTGATGCCCGCCAGCGGCACTTTAAATTTTAATTACAGCGATGCTATCCACATTGTGCTCTATTCAATTGCATACGCAAATGCACTACTGCATTACGAAGGACATTGCTTTTAGAATAATTAAAGCCGAAAGCGTTAATTTCATTTAGATTGTATTTCCATAAAATTCACAAATAATCGCGCACAAAACGCGCTAGATTGGGGTGAAGTTGTCGCCACCAATCCTGGTGCCAACTTATTTTAATATCGCGAGTAAAGTTAAATGCTGAAATCGACGAAGAGCCAGAGCCTTTGTTGATTCATTCAGCCGGTTTAAGACCCTCAGGACAATATTCCCGAGTTCCTGAACAGATATCTGTTACTGTTATATCTGTAAGTGCTGTTTCAAGGTAAAGGATTTCTATAATTCCAATAGAGAAACGGCTTGATATGCGTAGCCCTATACCAAAAATTAACTGCTAGGCAATCTCAAGAATAATTGTAATACAAACCCACTTATCTTTGGTCGCATCAAATCATTTAGAAGTCTTTAAGTTACTTTATCACTTTTGTGCTATGCACTGCACCGGAACTTTACATCTTATGCTAAACGTTTAAAAAAACCTAAAAAGATATTTTCTCTAAACAGGAATATACGTGAATCTATGGATTTCCACCAGGAAACATTTCTGAGAAAAAATTTCACATCTGAGAAGGGCAAATTACATGTACCAAAAATATTCTATTTGTAAGTTTTTATACACGTACAGTTAAACTCACACTTAGTCAGCTGGATTTCTGCCGAATTATGAAGTAAAAGAATATACTAAAGAAACGTTATAGTACCTCAAATTAGCGCTCAAATCTTAAACAATTATCCTGCAAAAACTTTTCAGTGTGAAATTGTATGCCTTTGTACGTTAGAAACTCCTGTTCCAACTGCAAGTATTTAGGCCTTCTTGCTATAAGTTCACCGTCAGAAAGCATTTCTTACAAAGGTGTACACATCCCTACACAGCACCGGTGATGTACTGATAATAGAGTTCATGGAGTTGGTGGTATTATCGAATAAAAGAACTAACATCGTTCAAAATTCTGTTAACACAAGCAAAATTTAATATAATATTTTATATGTATTAAGTTAATTTGCAACCAATGGATCATTTTTCTTTATTTACTATTGTTTGTAATAAATTTAAATTTCCAAGCTTAATGTGCAGAAACATAATTTGCCTCTTTGTTCTAACATTTTCTGTTTTTAGTAAATTTAGTTTGAATTTTAATATCATTGTGCAATTTATAAGGCTATTCGTTACTCAAACGTACTCCAAAGTTCGCACTCTCTTACAAACCATCCTACTGAAGTAGGTTTTAAATGTTCTGATTGCAAAAGGATTATCCGGGAATTTTTGCTTTCGAGTATGCTTAAAATATTTTGACTTCTTTTATAGCCGTCATCTTGTGAAACAGTTTTGAAACAAACATTTTAAAATCTATTTTGGCTGTCCCAGCGCAATTGTTCGGATTTAATTTCCAACAGAGACGCAGTTTTTCCAAGTCATTGTTAACCGGACATGCTCCCGGGTTATTAAAAGAGTGGAAAAACTAAAAAACGAATTTCAAGTTTAGTTTAGTGATGTACTTGTACATATTTCATTTTCCCTCGTGATTGCTTTTCTGTTTTTTGAAAACTCAGCGTAGTGCGGTCACAATTGTTGCCGCACTGGCATCATCTGAATCAACTTTAAAGAAGCGTTCCCCGGGAAGGAGGAGGGTACCAAGAGCATAAAGTTTTTTTCAACCGGAATTCCATCTTCGTGGAAAGGAGCATCCCTTGCGGGTTCGTTTTGATTGAAACACGACTCCAAGGGGTGTCCTCATTTTGCTTTCTTCCATTTTATTTTATACTCTATTTAATTACAAAAAGCGCGATGGCGGCGATTACACTTGCTCGATGTCTGTACCGCGTCCGTCGTCCATTTATGTGTCCAACAAACTTCTTAAGACTGTGACCGCTCTGCGGGGTTCATTTCTTATATGCAGCACACGTGCATCTGATGCATCCGACTTACCTCACGGCAAGCCCCCGAATCTTCTCTCCGAGCAGGACGCCCCCGTCGGGATGCTGATAAAGTCGTCTCGGTTTTTACATCGACATCCGATCCGACAGGGTCCAAACATCTCTCCTATAACAAAAAAGGTACGCTTTCACACGACACACGAGACATCATTACTCATCTTTTTAAGATGCACCGTAGTCCAGCCGTAGCAGCTGGGTTCCGGGATGCTGCTGCTCATTTGGAGGACTCCATGCGAGGGAGTAATCTTCATGTTTCTTGCAACTGAGCATAAATCACCACGGCAAACAGCTCGTACAAAATTTAAATGTTTTCTAATGATCGATGGCGTGTGCATGGTCGCCGGCGGCTGAAAGCATGCAAAATATTACGGAGCACCCGCTGGATGCGCCGGGATGCTGGATGATTGACATCCTTTTCGGGCGATATTGCGAGCGTCCTCCGCCTACACCCCTCGGGCAGTTTAATTTAGCGTGATAATTTTGTCCTACCATGCGAGTCGACGGGCACAAGTCGACCCGAAAAAATCGCGTTGGATGCAATTCAATAAATTCCAGCTGCAATCTTATTGCTGGGCCACAGCTCCTTCTCTCGAAGAAGATATGCCATTCTTCTTGCCCTGGTTTTGGGAAATATAATTTTTTCTCTTGAATGTTGCTTTATGAGGTGGAAATTTCTATCTGATCTGAACGACATGAATTGCAACAAGATGGAAGTCTCAATCTCTGCAGGGGGGCGCATACTGTGCTTCTCAGTTCCCTTTTTACTATGCGCATCCAATTTTGCACTTTTTACAACCTATTTAAAAACGGCAGAATTATACGCTGCTGGATATTGCTATTCGCCCGCCATCCCTTTCCCTAGACCGCGCTCGGCTCCGGCATCTTTGCGAATTAATGTTTTTTCGGGAATATGGAGGCTATGAAATCTGCTGGAAATTTATTCGAAAACTTCTCCCCCCTCCGATGACTGCAATCGCTGCATAAAATGCGATTGGCTGCTCTTAGATGGATAAGAACAGGTCGTTTCCGATCTCGAAATAGTGGGAACACTAGCAGTGGAGCGAGCTGTCTTCCGCTCGAGGTTCTAGATTCTGTTTTACGATATGAAAGTACTTCATAAAAATTTTCCCTTTTTGTTTTATTAGCACAAATTCAACAATCCAGCTTCAAATAGCAAACAATCTTGCAGCTGAAATTCTCCGATATTCGTCCCAATATAATTTATTATCTTATAAGAGCGTTCTGTTGGGATAGCGTCGTTTATGTATCTAATGCAACATGGGTTGATATGCTTCTTCTTTCTGCATAACTAAAATGCAAAATCCACTGATTCACTTATATTTGTAATTTTTAACATATCAGTCTTTGAAATTTACTTTTTCACTATTTGCGACTTATTTGTCCACATTCAGAATTGCTTAAAGTATTTAAGCAAGTAAATTCCCTTCTTTTATGCACACAGATATTAATTTTATAATAATAGATATTAATTTATAATAAAATTTTATTATAATATATTTATTTTATAATAAAAGATATTAATTTCACAATAAATAAATGCCCCAACGAAGTTAGAAGGGTTGTATTTTTAGTACTTTTTCAACTCTAATTATTAAAAGAAAATTATTAAAAATTAAATTTCCATTTCATCATTTTCGCCTTTTTGATGACTTTTTGACTTTTTATAATTAAATACGTACCTTTTTCCAATAGCTTAATTAAAAATTTCGTTTTTACCGTCCACGAATTAAGAAATAAGTTTGGTGTTTATTTACAAAAACATTACAATCAATTTTCCGTAATTTTTCGTAGTATAACTCACAAAAAATGAAAAATACTAAAAGTTTACAATAAAAAAAATTTTTTCGAAAATATAATGAGATATTGAAGATTTTGTGAATGACTGAATAGGTTCTTCCTTGGAAGACAACTCTAAAGATATTAAAATTATAAACGTATGCGCTTAATACTGACCGAAACGAAAGCAACTCAGTGCATTCTTATTTAGAGTAAATTGAATTTTTCTCATACTTGATTTAATCATGCATTATTTTGTGTACTCTGTGCGTACTTCGATTAACCTGATCCGCGATTAACGCAAAATCATGTTTAAAAATTCTCATACTTAGAACGTTATTTTCATTCCGTTCTTTCCCAGTTTATTAGCGTTATAAATTTCGCCACCGGAGCCACTATCTTAAATTTTCAAATTTTATCCGTAAATTCGTAATTTTTGGCTCCGTTTCGAAAATTATGAGATTTGTCCGCCAGCTATTTAGAATTATCACTATATACAAGTAACATTTATAAACGTCAGTTTTGGGTAATAAATAATAATATTAAATAGTTAATACTATAACAGAAATTTGCATAAAAAGTAGGGTGGTTAAAGAACCATTCCACACTTTATTCAGTCATCTTCTACGTGTTTGAAATTCCTCTAAAATCTTCTTCTTCGCCCTTGTCAATACACCGCGCAACTCTTTTTCAGTTCAATTCATCAACCTTAAAAATCAAATCGACGTTGGCTTTTATAATCCTTTCTTTGAGATATCCGATAGAGCTTTCTTCTTATACAAGAAGATCTCATGTTTACAGAAGCAAGTCCATCGACAAAAGTTTGCACTCTCATGCAATCAGAGAGGTCTTTGATAGAATCACTTTCGTAAAACATCTAAATTCCCGAAGGGAACAAATTGCACGTTGAATTTGGCGAGTGGAAAAAACCAGACCGTCGAAAGTTCTACCTTCAAACCAGAATTCCCCATTTAGTATGGTGTTGCACATTCATCAACTCGAGAATTGGGAACCTGCAAAGACTTCCGGAGTATCGATTTCCGACATTATCACTCCCTAGTGTATTGGATTCAATCACACCGTCCGCGGACATTAAAAACATGCATCTATTGCAAATGTGGAAAAATAGCAAACAATATTTATTTTGACATACTACACTCAAATATTTTATTAACTAGATTTTGACAGTCCAAATCACGAAAACAATTGGTTTATTGATTTTGTAATATCTTATGATCTTGCACTACTGATCTGTTTTTAAAACTTTATTAAAAGTATTATTTACTTTTCAGGTTGAGTTGACGCTAAGCTATTAATTAATTATTATTTAGTAATATTTACCTGCCATTGTTATTAATATTGTTATTACTAGCAATAATATTCATTTATTTTTTTGATTTAAAGATAAAACAATATTTATTCACGCAAACGTTTTTACACATCGATTTAATTTTTCTTAAACCGAGGTGAAAAGTAACATGAATTAAAGAATTCTTTACTTTGCATTCGAAACTACAAGTTTAGGAAAAAGAACATTCCTTAGAGCGTTTTTATACAACTCCAATACGAATTTATAATGAATTATATTATTAAAATCATCCAAATTTATACGGAAAACAATTGCAACACTATTGTTTATTTTATTTAAAGAGAAGAAATTTAAGGTAAGAAAATAAAGAAGAGAGAAATTCGAAAATATATTTGAAAAACAAAAACAATTTTTATTGCGTGTACGTGATGAACAAAATTATTTTAAACAAATTAAGAGATTTAAGATAGCTCGAAAATTTCCAGCTGAATGTTGTTGAATATTTATCAAAGTTTTCCCATTAAAAATACTTTCTCCAAGAAATACTAATCAAATAATAGTGAATACAAAGCTGCTTACAAAGGGCCGTTAAAAAACATTGTATACTTATTCCTTGGGCACAAGACAGAATTTATTAGTTTGTTGATTACTTTAAATTAATTTAAATGTTTTTAATTAAATTTCGCTCAATAGTGAACTTATATTTGAGCATAACTGATACGCTCTTTATAGTGGTACAATAGTTTCCTAATTTGCACCTAACTCTAAAATATGAAACAACAGATTTTTATTTTTCTTAAATTCATATTGTTACAACAATAACTTAATTGGTGAATACAAGAACCGTGTGCTTTATCTCGCCATTATTACATGCCTGTGCCTAAGACTCGACAAAAATTAAACAAAATCTCGCACTCACTAGCTCTACTAGTACTGACTGCTGTTGCGAACTAAAATAATAGTTAAGCAAATTTATTAACAAATTTTTACCATCGTTTAGCAACCGACGAGCGGCGAGGAATTAGTGCTCACTCAGTGAATTCACCGAATCACGATAATTGGACCAAACCTCGAATACTAAAGGATAATTGAGCCTGATTTTGTTTCTCTCACGCATCACTAAAGTGTTGCCTGACGCGGCGATAGTGACGAGTCCGCAAGGAGATAATTCAGCGGCGGCGAATTAATCAAACACGCGGACAGTTGAATAACCATAATTAAGCCGCGAATTGTGTAATGTTTGAGATTCGCATAAAATTAGTCGTTTATCAAAAGCATAATTACAGGTTAATGCTGTCTGGGCCCAGTCGAGTGCGGGCAGCAGCGCGAAGATGCGGGGGGTACATAGAAAGGGTTCCTGTCAGCACAGACCCTAACCAAACAGGGCATCAGCGGAACCCTGTAGTGATAATTGACTACATGGAGGCTGTGCTGGCATTTTTGCCGCATCTGTTACAGCACGGAAGCGCCGCAATTGGCGTCACTCAATCTGCTGGACATGAGCTGGACACGGACTAAGGACTCGCTGGACCTCGAAATATGAGTCCCGGATGCCCGAGTGCTCTTCCTGGTGCAAATTTCTATAGAGCATAGAATGGATGGTAACATGGCACGGAAGTGGCATATGATTTTCGACCAGAAATTGGCAATAGCACTTAAATGGAACCATGGGTCTAGGTTTGACTGGTCTGGCGTGTAATGCAGGCACACGCTCACGCGCACCATACGCCATGCAGCATTATATTGGGTGCGTGTTAGAGCACTAAAGGGATGAAATTTACTTAATTAACTACTGACGGTTCAGAGACCTGTAGGTGGCATAACGTGAAGAGAAAAAGTAAAACCCTACGTGCCATGTTGCGGCAGAGCGACAAAAGGGGCACATCCTGCACCGGAAGTTCTTCACTTCCGGGCAACAAAGCGCCAACGACACCTACAACCGGAAAAAGAAATGTGTCCTAATTAATTAAAAGCCGAGTCTCCTTCAACCTGGACAAAGACAACGTTCTTGAAGAGGGGCCATAGTCATCCTAATGGCATCAAAGGCTACATCCTCAGATGCCCTTTTCCGACAATGCAAGAAAGTCTAGCTTTTGTGCATCGAACTTAGTAGCTGCGGCAAGACGCTGGCAGAAGAAGAAAGATTTGGAACAAAAGAAAACACCAAATTTACCGCTAACCTGAGATCCGTACATTTACTTAAAGAGCATCTCGCGCGTCCGAAGACGAAGAAAGTTTTTATCCCGCTGCAGAAGTGCTCCCGCAGGATAGATCTCCCTCATAAATTCCCACTGATTATGATTGCAAAAATTTTTATCGCTACTCGGGCATAGCTGAAGTATGAACTGGGCGCTTATTTGCATAGAAATGAATGTTTATAGACCCGCCGAGGGTTGTTACCCCGCACTCCCCGACCGAGGAAGATTGCAAGCAAAAATTATTCGCAGCAGTTTATGCCGGATTCTTGCTATCGGGGGATTATTTTCTTACCGAATGCGATGCAAGCGAACCGCAGGCCATCTCCAAACCTCCAGCCAGCGATGCATTAAACCTTAAACCTTCGGCTAGATTAAGGCGCTTAGTGACCTGCTTACAGCGGTTTAGGGCAATATTTAATGCTTAACGCGCCGCTCCCAACATTACAGACAACGCATACCGAAGCAGGGGACCTTAAAAGTTGGCATTAATTCCCATGCGCGATGGGTCGGCTCCCACCGTGCATTATTTTACCCAAATGGGTCGGTGTAATAACCAAATACATTTGGTACAAAAATATTACCTTTTGTTTGTTTGTTTAATATCACAACTTACCAATAATTAGAATTTGAATTGAAATTTGTCTTACCGCAAACATTTACTATACTATTACTATAAACCCAATTCAGTTTAAACACGGTCGTTTTTTGCAGGGTTTTGATATAAAACGGTCTAGAAAAATTAATTCAGTGTCCTTTCCGTTACACGATTTTATTCGATTTAGCACGCTCATAAAGAGCTATCTGTTTCAATTTAAGGTAAACTGTTTCCATTTACCGACATTTTCTAGACGTATTCAGGGCAGTACCTACTCAATTAACACTTTTGTCAACAAACATTAGCTTTTTGCGCTGTATTCAATCAATAAATGTATTACTTTAAAAATTGCATTACCTTTCGCGTTTATGATGTCAACTGCACATACAAATCAAATTTGACTTTTTATGAAGACTCTTAGCATAGTTTTAAGGGTATGGAATCAATCCCTTGTTTTTATGTACATATGTCTTTTCTTACACGGTTTTTTTACATGTTTTTTCCTCGAACGTATCTACCGCATAAAAACAGAATTAGGTGTAATGTTATTCATTTGGTTTCTTATAGAACTTAGCATATATTTAAATTAATCGTTTTATTTATATTAATTTTGACAAGATCTAATCTTATTAAAATTTCATCCAGTTCAGATGGTCTTGTCAATCCTTTCCAAAGCTGGTTTTTATCCCATAGTTTTTAGATAGATTTGAAAGATTTGAGATTTGAAGATTTATTTAGAAACTTATCATCGACAATTTCTACTTTATATTGAAATAGTTTTATATTACAGGGCTTAGGTACATAAAATATTATATAGAATATGATAAGGAGTAATTCACAAGTCGTAGATTAGTCAAGTAGTAGTGCAGGTATTCAACATAAATAAAACTTTTAAAAAATAGGGAAGATTCATATGAACAAAATAATAGTAATTTCTTGAGGAATATACAGATATGGATGGTTAAAGCCAAAGATTTAACTTTGACTTTTTTTTATTTTTAAAATAAATGATCAACTGCATTATTAACTTTATTGCAACTTAATTTTATAAAATATGTATTTACAAAAAAAGTTTGTTCTAGTAGTGAAAAAGAATGTTTACTTGTGTCTCAGCAAACATCACACATTTTAATTTTATAATTTAATGGTTTTCGTTTTTCGATTTTTAACTCTCTTTGTATTTGAATTTTGAATTGCTGTTGTAAAAGTACATAATGATATCTTAACCCATTAGGCTTTTAACACCCGGACTCAGTAGAACGTAAGGAAGCGAAGATGAATACAATTCTAGTTCTATAAACTGTTGTACAGTAAGTTATGGTTTTTACGAAAATCACAGAAGACATAGCACATTGCTCTACAGGAGCAATATACAACACATTGAACTGTGCTCTGTTAAAAAACTTTTGACCACCAAATTTTCACCTTTGGTTGCTAACCAGCAGTTCTACATTTTCCCTAGAATATTGAATTATGTAGACCACGACGTAACACCTAGAATAAAATGACTTAATCTTCCACAACTAAATATAGCATTTCACACGGCGGTGCCTTTCGTGTCAGTAGTTGATTTGGCCTCTAGTGGGTGTTGGCGAAAAATTCCAAGGTGGTATTGCTAACAATGGCACGTGTCTCAGAATTTTCCAACACATTTGCCGAGCCCGGACTTTCACCTAGTGGCCTTCCTTAACACCAGACTGACACTCTGTAATCCCATTAAACCCTAATAGTCCATGATAGTTGTGTCATGACCCGAGCAACTAGCCGCCCTCATCCCAGTTCGTGCGGGTGGCACCCGCCCCCGTCCCATAAATAGCGCTGATGACTTATTAAATCATCACTTCCGGGACGCACTGTCGCAGTGCCCTCTAGTGAATAAATTCAGGCAGAAGTAAAGTTGTTAACTTCCAAATATGAAATTTGTCGTGGAGCCATAAAGAACTGGGAAACGAGCAATTTTCGAGTTTCTTTTGTACTGCGACAATAATTGTTGGGCCAGGCCATAAATTAGCGCAAATGTAACGAAACCACCGTCGAATACTTTGTTCATTAGTAGGACAAGACAGAGCTCCACAATCCCACATTTCTGGGGAAGACCCGGCGTCCCGGCTAGATATGAGCTTGAGCACATCCTGCCACCACTGCTCCCTGTCTCTAATGTTCTGAATATTTATGTGTCACTCACTTTGCAGGAATTGCGTGAGTCCCGGGGAGTCCTCGAGTCCCGGAGTCCTGGAGTTCGGCTAAGCTGCCGAAGGAGCAGTTCGTTTGTGTCTGGGAATAAATTTCGGGTAATGAGTTTTTAATTGCTTCGGCGAGAGTTTTCTCCTTAGAGACTTCCCAGCAACATATTTAACACCCACTAAGTGAACATTAGCAAAAGGGAAATTAATTTGCCCTTTCTTAGAGCCTATGTACCACACCATTCCCAACCTCGCCCCCGCGCCGCCCCGCAGTGTGTGTTTTTCATTCACAATGTAAACAACCTGCATGCTCCGTTTTCATAATTTATTCAAAAGAAAATAAATGCCTTCGCGATTTTTATTTCTTACTCTTCAAGATGCCTTCGACGGCCATAGGGAAAGAAGTGCTCCCCGTCTTCGTCTTGTGGTCCTCCTAATCTCGAGCCCAGACTCCTCCGAGCTAATTTCTTGCCGAAAGATAAAATTTCAGATGTGTACATAAAATCTCTTAAGGCCTCTGCAAATTTAGTCGCTAAATCTTATTTACATTCGTAGATTTCAATCAGACGCCTATTTTTCACGTCATGTGCCTTCCGTCAAGGTATTACCCCAAGACCGAGCCTGGGCCAAAATCCTGCGGCCGGGGCTGTATTAACAAGCGCTTTGGAAGGATCCCAAGTCGCGGGGGTATAAGTATTACGTTTTCAGCGTAATTGCTTGCCTTTTAAATTTACATAAGATTTCGCATCCCATCCAAGAATCTAGCAGACATAATAAGCCCGGCGAGCATACTCGTGAGTCGAGTGGTGGCAAAGTGCGAAGAAGAGGAGCCGCCTGTTCGAAGTGTCTTTGAGATGTCTTCCACTGTATATTGAGAGAACAAGAAAATTTATTGTAGCCGTATGTTTGCCGAAAATTCTCATCCTTGAAAATTATAACTGCTTTTAAATAAGGAGTAGGAAGGGAATATGTATCTTTCTGTGGGATGCCACCATGGATTCTGGAAGATTTACGAGAGTTTCAATATTCGGCGTACTGAGATTGTTTCCGAAATACAGGCCTGAATTTAAAAGCAAATTAAGGGCATCTGAAAAAATCTCCATTTTTAATGGAGAAACATGTTCTAATGAAGAAAAAATTATAGGAAAAGAGTTACGATATGCGAGATATGCGCATTTCGGGAATGTAATTATAGAAAAAGTAAAGAGTCTTTCCTTCGGTTTAGATCTATAATTTGCATTTTATTTGACATGCAGATTGATTATACGACAATTTTGGAAGATTCAATTTTGAAAATTGTTATTCCCAGTGTCTTCAACATTTGCAATTTTGGAATTTCTTAAGGGTTCCTTTATATTTCAATGGTATTGAGACTACGATATCCCAAGTTTCATTCAACCAATTTCAAGCTTTAAAGTAATTGAAAAATTGCTAAAAAATTAAAAAATTCACAACCATTTAAGTTGTTGGCAAATTGTTAAATAATGAAAACAAAAACTAAAAGTGATACAATTTTTGAACTTTTTGATTTTTACACACAAATTAATATAAATTTAGAATCTTTTTGTATTACACTTCGTGGGAGATACTGTTGAGGAAGCTATGGATTCTCGTAAGGCACTTCCAGAAGCGCATTTAAGACACTATTGACTTTATCGCTATCAAAGAAATTCGCACGTATTGTTTAAATTTAACAGAAAAGAAACAGGAGGTTTTCTTCTGATAGAATATCTGCGTTCAGTTAGTTCCAGTTTCTACTTTTTAAAGTGTAGTATACTTATAAATATTTTTACGTAAAAATGTCATTTTTACATAGTTCAATCAAACATTTTTAAACATTGTGTTGAAAAAAGGAAATGAAATTTTTTTAATGGGTTTAGGCCATTTTCAAAGTAAACGGCTCATTTCATGGTTTAATATACTTGAAGGTACTGTTCAAGTAGACCTAAATACATTTGGAGATGCTAACATAAACTCATTACCTATTTACTGCAGTGGAGCAGCCATTCTTCCGAGCTTAAATTCTGCTTTTATACTAGACCTGGAAAGTCTAGGAATTACTTGATGCAGAAAATCCCCAAAAGCATTTTATGAAATTTTGTTAATCATTCGAAACCACAAAGGAAAGCGCCCACTCTCTCGAAATGTTACTCAATCGTTTACAAAGACACACTGAAAAAGAAACCCTCTCAAATGCCCTGGCCCACTCCAGAGGGCACTGCAATCCAATTGAGAAATGAAACGAAATCACAGCTTCGTCCCTCTAGGGCGGGAAGCAACATTTTCACGTACAATTTCATTTCACGCTTCAAAATTTTTTCTCAAATTTTGTACGCATCCTCTCCAGGCCCATGATGCCCTTCAAAACGTTCATTAATGAGTTTCTGGAAGATATTACCTTTTCCTTCCCTTTCTCGTTATCTTCGCAGCAACTGTCCATCCTTTGGTTGCCAAGGACTGCCTTAATAGACCTTCACTTCCCGTGCAGTTTGAGCTTTATGATCCTTCAAGATCACGCAAGATTTTGCCAAACCTCCTGCCGTCGTTATTTATGAACCTTAGGTCCAAGTAATTTTATTTTATTTTTATATTTAAAAGAAAAAAAACGAGAAATGGTGACGACGGGTGTGGGGGTTCTAATAATGCCATTACACCTCCCAGACGAAGAGACCTGAAGTCCTTCACGTCACCCTGGAAGTAATTCAATTAATGTCTTCTGCACCAGGCAGCAAAAGTCAATTACTAACAAAAAGCGCTTCGAAAAAATTTATTAATGAAATTTGACAGTGACGTTACGCGGGGAGTCTCCTAATTAATGGGATCATAAATAAATTGAATCGGTCCAATTTTTCGGGAATCGAGGAAAAAATTGGTACGCGAGCATAAAAGAGGCCTAAATAAAAGCAGATAAATAAAAACGACCTGTGGGTGACGTACAATTTGGGTTTAAAATCTGGGTTCCCAATAAATTCCTGAGAATTGGAGAAAATACCTAAAAATTTCTTGACGAGCACTCCAGAATGAGTTACATCATCACACCGCTCATAACTCGAGCTGTCAAGGAATTAGGCTATCTGAATTCTGGACTCC
Source organism: Proctacanthus coquilletti (assembly GCA_001932985.1). Taxonomy (NCBI): domain Eukaryota; kingdom Metazoa; phylum Arthropoda; class Insecta; order Diptera; family Asilidae; genus Proctacanthus; species Proctacanthus coquilletti. Next base: position 202,683 of record MNCL01000191.1, on the reverse strand, counting down.
GCGACTCAGTCAATGAACTTTCTGAGTCCTGAATCCAGAGCTTTTACGGATTCTGGAGACCCGGAAGTTCCTTCAGAGCTCTCCTGGAGCTTAAAGCACTCTCCCCTTTGGAGGGCGCATGTCCTCCCCGCAAATTCGTATCACCTTCATCGATTGCGCGAAGGGGTACTCCTAGAACCTTATCTAGGAATATAAGAGAGGGATTGTCCTGAGCTTTCGCACGGCCACTCTTCATCCTGGCATAAAAAGTTCCTGACAGATGAATATAAAAGGAGGAATAAAAAGCGCCTCCTAACTCATGAGATAAAGTGGTTGCTCCACTTTTAAACACAAAACGACAGCTACCAACAAAAGGCTTTTAAGCGCCCTTCTTATCCCAAAAAACAATCTTGCCTGCCTCCTTGCGGCGCAAGTCGTTGATCTCATGGAAACTTTCTTCGATTTTTATCATAGACAATTTTCTCTTTCTGGATTATGGTCAACAAAAGGCGCTTTTCTTAAATTAAATGTTCCCACGAGATGTCTGAAGAGATTTTCTGTCCTGGACCGGGGTCTACGCGGGCACGCTACTCTTGTGTTACAAACATAAGAAAACCAGTCGCAAAACTGAAAAGGCACTAGGACATCACCAGACTTCGTTGTCGTTATCGCAATCTGGGCTTTATCGATTTACTTATTGGCAAACCATGGCAATCCTCAAAAAGAACATAAGCCCACTGACGATGCACGGTTATGGTCCACGTCCAGCAGCATCGCGAATATGCGTCGGATGCCCTGCAAACGGCTGGTGTTCACACGTTCCCGCGATGCGCGTTGCGTCCGTGGTACAATTACTTACATAATTGCGAATTTTATATTTAAATTAAATGCATTCCCCGGTATGGGGCGAAACGCGAAAACGCCAACAATTCCAATTAATAAACCTATCATGATACTCGTAAAAATAAATTAATTTCCGTGTTTACCTAGTTGCATTTCAGCAGGTTCTTCCCAAATGAGATTTTAATTAAAAATTAAAAGTGGAGCAACTGCGGCCCATATATCGGCCTGTCGGCGGGACCGCTCAAAATTAAAGTAAGGGAATTGAACGGGTTCATTGCCGGATCCCGAGGAATCATCAGCGATCCGGGACTCGTCCCGTCCCACTGCACTCCGGCACGCATTTTCGACCTTTCGCCGATAAATGCACAAATCATTGGCTCACGATTTGAGCCGCGCTATTCATTGGGACAATTGTGTTCACCGGCGGCGACCGAATGAGCCCGCTCATTTCGAATTATTACAATTATTTGTGGGTCGCGAATAAAATTCGAGTTTTCGAACCGATGTCAGTCCTCCCCGCATCACACGACCCGTGCTAGATGACGGCAAATTAAAGGTTTAGAAAAAACTTACATTGTTTTTGTGTTTTTTTACATGCTACAAAAACCAAATCCCCTGTAATCGAAATTCGAGGCCCAGACCACATCAATTGTTTCAATTAAAGTAAATCATGTCGCTGTCTTTCACTCAAAAAAGTACAATAGGCTTACATAAATGACTTGACCGATGATGAGATGCTATTCAATGTTGTGTGATTACAAACAAATCTCATACTTTTTAACAACTATTGCATTCAGAATGGACCTTTTGCCTCAGTAGTTCATCATTTTCATCATGATTTTATTCATAGATCAATACTTTCATATAAAAGTTGAATCCAGAGAAAATATCATATATTTTTTTAATTAACACGACTTCGTGAAAAATATAAAAGTATTTTAAATAAATCTTGTAAGAATATTTACTATCACCTTCTCGCTTCCGTTTACCATCCAATTGTTCTAATTTACAAAAGCGGCCATTTTTATCTTACTCTTATCTCACAATTCTTTTAATTAATTATCTTCAAACAATCTTATTAATTCAAACATTTCTAGAAAAGAACAGGAGCTGTCTTATTCTGCCATGAAATTCTGAAAATATCACCAAATGCAATAAGATCGCGTTTGAAAATAACAAGGCACAAGGTTACAATGTTTCATCACAGAAATTTTCAAAACCTTTACTCTTTTATTTGTTTGCTTACACTTTTCAATTTTTGGCTAATAATAAGATAAAATATACTAATGGAAATAAATAATACACCAAGCATTACAATTATGGGTATATAAATTAAAAATACGATAGATTCAATTTCGTTGAAATAAATTCAATAAAACTGTATGTAATTTGTAATAGACATTATTAAAATTACTTTATCATTGTTTGACACTATTCAAATCATTTAATCGATTCGATCAATTCGACGGCAACATTTTTCTCTCTAAAACTATTTATAGTAACGCTAAGGATACAATGCTTTCCCGGTTTTTAAGACCAAGGAAATTATTCGTAAAGCGTTAATTTCATGCCACGAAAATGTATTTTCTCTTCATACTCAACCAGTCAGAAATAATTTTAAATATGTATAAGAACCCCCGACACTTATTAAAGAAAATTAGATGCCTTCAGAAAATGGCTTAACACTAAACCTACCACGATTGGTTAAATAATGATTACGATTTTTTTTGTTTTGAGTAAAGGTTAAACAAATATGATTATTTTCTCATTGATTTCTTTCAATGAAAGTTCGACATGTTTAGTCTTAAATGGGGACTTCTCGTTAAGGGTTTAGAAAACAATCGGTTTCTCAAGGCATAAGAAATAATTCTTCCATAGAAACAATGATCTTATGCATAATTTGTATTTATTAAAATGATTGCATCGTTTGAAAAAGTGGTTTCAAGATTCATGGTTTTATAAAATCGAATAAAACTGGAATGAGTGTACGTAAATGTGAATTCGGGTAAATCGAGGTGTTAATGTGTTCTGATTTTAATCAATTGTTAATTAAAAGAAGTACAGGAGTAAAAACAAACTTAGCTTAGGAATTTAAATATCTTGTCATCTCATCATAATTTTTTTTTATTTTAAAGTCTTTGAATTCAATAGCGGATTGCGTATAAAAATAAATATTTATTACCTCCTCGTATTTCCCTGATATTATTTCAATTCTTACGAAGTGTATATAAAAAGAAAGTGTCTATTAGTTCAGTAATTGAAAGGTTTTGTCATCATCAGACACAAAATCAGACCCTTGGTTTATTTCATCAGTGATAATGCTCCAAGTGTTGTGGAGTTGTGTTATGAAACAGCGGGGAAACATCACAAAACACTAAGTCTGAAAGGAGGTCCGAAAGATGCTCCCTTCGGACAGCTTAGAGCAGGGAAACTTTTACCAAGTCGGCTGCTTTCCTCCCTCAAGGCAAAAAACAAATGGTCCTGTGTCTCCTCTTGTCTGCCCTTTTTATCCCGGCTCAATTTAAAAATTGCAAAAAAACTTGGAATCGTCTTCGCAGTCTGGCGTATTCCATGTGGCGGCACTCCTTAAAGGTGGAAACCCACCATACGCAAATGTTGTAAGGAGCGACAATATCCCTCTAGGCGGCAAAGACCCGGGATTGGGACTGGGTTCACAATAGAAGCAACCAAGTGGGAGTTGGGTGGTGCATGAGTGGTTTTCATGTATTTTCACCGCATGACCTGAAGTCTATGTTTTCCTTTACGAGGAAGGAAACGAAATAAGGCGCGGAGACGGACGTATTCGGGGTGAGGGGGCTCAAAAGAAGCTCAAATTGAAAATAATGTTGCTCGGCTGCTCATGGGTTTCGTTTCATCACATCCTACAGGATCCTGCAGAAGCAACTCGAAGACCCTGATGGGTTATGGATGTAATCCAATTTCGCCGGCATTGTGCGCCGCCGGTTCATCAAGATATCTGCAGTGGATTACAAGAGGAAGGAGCATCGCTATTAAATTGGAAAGTATTATCTTTAGTCGGTGGGACGTTCTGTGAGACGGTGGTAACGACGTCGACGGTGACAGGGGCGACGGCGGGCAACCAGACAGCCCTTAATTACAGCCCTGTGCAATTGCTAACTCTAGCAGGAGATGTTCATGTGGCGGAGCTGGAGATAATAGGGAGCATTAATTTCGCAGATCCCCTTCCCATGGCATTGGATCGTCTTTGTCACTTCGTCACATCTTCAAGGAGGTGCAGTGTTGCGAACTACCGATGCAATTCTTCGAGTGGCTTAATCCTTCTCCGAGATTTCCTTGAAGCCAAGGTGCTCAACTCCTTAACTCCCTACATTGTGATTTTCTTGATGTTTCGGGAATTTTGTTTTATTGCCTGCATAGTTTGCCTTCCACGCCCATCGCCCTGTCTGGGTATCACCCTCGAAAGGGCTATATCTTCTTCTATTGTCTTCCAAATGCAAGTGCACACATAAAACGGGAAATTCAGCTTATTCACGCCTCAGAACTCGGCTGCGACTTAAATGCTCCTTGGTCGTAAACTCGTTCGAAGAAGCGCAGAGTTACGTCGCAAAATTACAAGCAATGACACTTTACACTTGAGCTGTAAGCATTTCAAGTGCTTTGCTTATTGTAAACTGTACCAGCACTACCCGTCCTCGTCCCGGATGCTGCCCTGGCGACGATAAGCACCTCAAGGATCCAAGAAGGATTCTTTCGGGATGGAACAGGACATTACACAGACGAGCGTTTAATTGCAAAGTACTCGACGTTATTATTGTCGAATATGACGACTCATAAAAATTAAGTGTCCCCGCTGCAGTGACACCCTGTACGGTACCCATTCCCGGCACGAACGTAGAATATGGGATGCTGCATAGACGCTCCTGGATCATGTAACAACTCCTTGCCGGAGTTTTATCCCTGCAAAGTTTAGCCTTTATCATGCACGGAACTGCAACTTATGCAACCATCAGATGGATGTGCACAACAAAGAAAACAAAAAATATGTATGGAGTTGGCGAGGTAGTGGCTGCTTAGGAAACAAGTCTAGGAACAGGACTTTAAGGTAAGGCACGGGATGTAAGGCAAGCTATGACAGCACAAGGTGTGTTGTATGCTCGACAGCGCTATTACGGTGTAGTTAATCAAATTGAAATTCCGTGCATATCTGATGGCGTTTAAAGGCTTCAGTCAAGTGTGTGCCCTGCAAAATTCATAGGTTGCCTACTGCAGCAGAACCTGTAGGATGGAAGGGAATGAGGACGCTGCTGCTTTCGTCGCAAAGTGCTCATTCGCCATCCACTTTTGATTTGACAAGGATGGGATTCGGGATAGGAAAATCGAATCGCATCGTACCGGCGTTATCCACTGGATTCCCTCAAGCGTATTCTACTGAACTGGTATTTTCTAGTAAAAGATGGAATCATTTAAAGAGCAATACAATGAACTGCTTCCGAGTTTTCTAATGCTATACCTGAACTTTGAACTTAACTCTATAGTTTGTATTTTTGTACGTTTATTAATAAATTCCCTAGTATTACACCTGATACAGTCTGGGAAATTCCTATATAGCCAATATTTTGAATTCAGTCTAACGCGGAGCAAAATTTCCTGCAACGCAACAATTCCATTTGTAGCTTTATTTTCATCGTATACAAATCCACAATTTTTAGCTGATTTCGATGAAACTTTGCTTAGGCACTCTTAAGTACAATCCAACCGTCATCCTCTTCACCGAATTTCTTAACTTCGAAATTTTGCAAGTTAGTTCAAAAAATAGTTCAAAAGTTCAAAAATATCGTAGGAGTCCGGAGACGACTCCCTAGATCTAAAGGCTCAAAAAGCTCATGGCCAACGTTATTGAAGCGACTACTTGAAGCGAATTACTATAATTAGTATGTACAAGATGTTCCAGAATGGTGTAGTAATACTTCTGGGGATTAATGTGCTCATGACACTGGACAATTTTCTGCAAAAAACATTGTCAAAATCTAAACCAAAAATTCTTTAGTTTCATCAGCACATCCATACCTAAAAGTATTACTACACCGTTCTGTTATACCCTACATATGTAAGTCTACTTATAGCATTTCATTATCCTATACCACAAAAACCTAAGCTCCATGCGAATAAAGTTCCGCGCACAGCTAGTTCAGTAATAATTCTTCTGTAAATTGTGGCAAAGACGAAAATATTTGCTATGGCTTGTTTTCATTACCCTCGAATAAAATAAATTTGAAAACACAGAAATGTATGTGAAACTCTACTTAGTATAAAATAAAGTTCCTGAACCTCGTCGGTCCTTCCATCTGTCCATGCTAATGTAGGAAACATTAACCAGTTGTTTTCTTCACTACTCGTAGAAAAGATACTTTAATGTTTGAATTCACAAAAGTGACAAAGTTATAAAGTTGCGAAGAGGAAAACGTTTACGAGTATATTCATGCAAAATTTTAACTTTAATTGCATTTTCCCGAAACGACATTTTACAATTTGGTCGATATATTTTGTAGATTAAGTCGCTGGCATTGGTTAATTAAGAAAAAATGATTAGAATAAGAAAACACAACTTAAATAAAAGACTGAATCTAAAACATTATGACATTGTTTTCTTTAATCCATATACCTTTATTTCGCCAAAGCTTTACTTATAATTAAAAAAATACATCTGATGTATAAATCCTATACCAGAGATATTGTGAGGTATAATAAACTGTTTGAATAGAATTTCATCAAAATTGGCTTATCTGTTTTGGAAAGAGCAAACAACAAATAAACAAATTAAAAAAGTTAATAATGTACATACTTTTTCTGCATTTAGATTAAAGGGTGATTTTACGCGAGTGGTTTAACAATCGTTTATAGTTTTCAACCAATTTATATTTTTCGAGCTCTACTATTAGATCAAGAGTTACTAAAAATTTTTACACGGGCCCTTAATAAAACTAAAATTATAGCATTACACTAAATAACCTTTTTAATTTTTGAAAATGTGAAAAATGAGATGTAGAAATAAATTTACAAGAACAAGCTTGACATTCGAATGTATTTTTTGTATTGCTGCTTTTAAATACAAAGTAAATTAACCAGACGACTTCAAGTTTAAAAGGGCTCTCATACAATACATAAATCCTATACAATAAAATTTATCCTCCATAAACTCTAATTCTCTAAAAATATTTACTTCATTAGTGGAGTTTGCATTCTAGTACAGGAGAGCTGTAATTTAGTCTCGGGTTTACCGACCTCATGACACGAAGTGCAGAATAATGGCTTCGAGCTGCTTTACCGTAGTTTCCGTAGAAGAACATAGAAAAATCGAACCCATGCATAAAAGCCATCCTGTTCCCGTTCATGGTTTCGAAATTCTAAATCTGAAACCCATTGGATTTTATCGGCAGAAGAATCGAGCGCCCCGTCATATCCAGAACATACGTTCCGGGCGAACTGGCGAATCCGCCGCTTCCTTGTAGTGCTGTAATCCCTCTTCGCCGGGTAGTGGATTTATAATCTTCTTGACATAAATTTTCCTTGCAAGACCTGAAATAAAAGTCGCGCAGCATCTGCGAGGTGAAAAAGGTATGAGGGCATTACAACCGAACAAAGAATTTATTGAGTGTTCTCTATTCATGGCAGTAAACAAGTGCGGTCACAGGACGCTTATTTACTGGCAACCACACCAGCCACAATCTACAAAGAGATAAAATCCAGCGATAAGCGGAAGCTGGGCCCTGGTTGCAGGAACCAAGGAACCACCTTGCCATGATACCCTCTTTTCTTTTCCCAGCCACAATGGGGAAGCTATCTGCCATCAGTCGTTAAGTTTGATTGCAGCCTTAAGATGTACGAGGAATTTCTTAAATTTATCAGGACGCAATTTGCTCGCCATCGCTCGTTGGCGTTCAGGCTCCTTTAGAATCTGGATAAATGTACCTGTACAGGATGGAGTCGCTTTTAAGATATTAAACGCCAAAAAACCGAACGAACGAAATTAATTCCCATTCAGCCGATTAATTTAACTCGGGGTTTCGCTAGTGGCCAAAAATGCTGAATTCCGAGAACGAAGTTTGCCAAAGATTTGCCTCCTGTAACTTACTGAGGAATCGCATCCAATTGAAGTCAATTCTCCACTCCCCCGGGTTCCACCCTTTTCATGAGGGTCAGTCATTTAATTGATGACCTCAATCTGAGCGAATCAATCTATAAATGGATGACGCTCACCTTTCCCTGCATACCCTCGGGAGGAAAGTTCATAAGTTTGGACGCCGACAGTACTCCACTTCGTCTAGGCAAACCGGTTTGCGAAATAAGATAAAGATTTTAACTGCTCTAGGAAGAAAGGATTCCTTCCCCCCGAGGCAATTTTAATCTAATCCAAGGCTGCTTTGTGCCCGGGATTTTATTGGAATGGCTCAGGATACCATTCAGGCCCATCACGCTTTAAAGTCGCCATTGCCAATATCTAAAAGAGCTCAGCCTCTCCCTTGCTTCTGTGTTTTGTTTCAAAAGTGCCAAATAATCAATATCAAGATTTTCACCCACGCTTGTCTCGCTCCAATCAGGAATCTCGGGGCCCTGTTTTATCTCTTGTCCGGATTCTTTCCGTATGGATGAACAGGAATTCGAAAATTTATCAGAGATAAGGATCGATTAGAAGGGATTACAAAAGTGCAGGGGTATTTGCGTTGTCCTGTCACCATTCAGTCGCTTTCGTGCGAAAAATACCATTACATATTTGAACTGAAAACAGAATGATAGGCGTTATATAAAAAACCCATAGAACAGGATAGGGGAGAGAAGGGTATATCTGGATTCATAAAATAAAAAACACGGCGATTTTGAAAAGTCTACAGAAGCATTTCCGTATACAGGGAATAATTTTAATTAAAGATACATTGAAGGATATTAATTCAGTATCTTTAAAGTTGCACAAAGGACGCGATTCAATATTGTACACATTCATTTCTAGCTTTCTATTATAAAGCCCTTATATCCATATCAGTAAAAAAGAAATGCGAAATGAAAGTGATAAGTTTCAGATCTGAAGTAAAACCCCTGTTTTAGTACTGTCATTGAAAAGCAGTATGGAATAAAAAGAAAAAAGTGATCATTAAAATTTTTAATAAAAAATGAATTAATCTCTTTAAATACAGAGAATTAAGAAAAATTACAATCACTTTAGCGGCAAATTTCGCTAATCCTTCAATCTTCAGTAAATTCTTTATATGAAAACATAGTACTTAAGAAATTTATTTTAAGATTTAGCGCCTTCTTCAGTGTTTCTGGGCTTTCCACTTTCATTTTAAAAATACGAAAGTTATTAACTACGCAAACCCTAGCACGTTATTTCTGGGAGAAGAAATTTAAAGTTTCTAACAATAATAAATCACACAGTCCTGCATTTTTAAAATTTCTGGAATTTTTAATAAAGCAATGTTTTTCACAGTATCTTTTCGCAGATTTCAAAACTAAACCAAGCAGGCCAATATTTCGCGTAAAATAGAAAACGTTTGTACTAATTTTGAAACTATATAAAATATGAGTAAATAAATAATCAAGCCCAAAATTTAACTCAAATAAATTAAATTACAAGTTGTGTCGAAAAAGTACAAAAAATACAAGCACCTTACGTCAATAGTCTAGTAATTTTCATCAAATATTAATTTTACGTTTTTTATTCTTTTAATAAGTAGGTGTTAGTCGAAATTTATTCTTTTGCTTATTCTCCGAAGTAACAAATGATTTTATACTTCAGAGGACATTAAAAAAGAAACAAAATATTGATACATACGAGAAGAAATGAATTTTCAAGAAAGAAGAAATATTTTGCCACAAAATATCCTATTAACCGATTAAAATCATATGTCACTTGTAAAACCGAAAAGTTTAAATTTATCCAAAAGTTATAAAACCTCAACATGAATATTACCTATTTCTTTTTCATGTATTCTTAAGCGGCATTTTTCAAAATCGTAACAAAGATGAAATTTTTCAAAGTTTTCTGGGAAAAATGACCAAATTAAAACCAACACAAAGAAGAAAAAGTAGTTAGTGACACGCATTTTGATAAGGCTTCGTTTCATTGATACGCCATGATCTTAAAAACATGTTTGTCCTTCCATTCTCCAAATTTTCCAGACTTTACATCTGCGATTGGACTAACGAAAACGCAATCTTGCTTAAACGTTGTCTACCAGTGAAAGTCTCATTAAAACTCGTTTAATAATTTCTGCATAATGCACGGTCAGGTAACCAAACACAAAGGTAGATATAAATTTAAAAAATCGCTATTTCGGCATTTGCATTACAAATCGATTATGTTATTAAAAAGCATTCGAAATACAGACGGGATCGTTACAATTTTATTATACGTATAGATTACAAAAACATCGCGGTCTCCCGCAGGAGGCATTAAATATTAAAGTCACATATGTTATTCTTAATTTAAAATAAAATTTAACTAAAACTCAAAAATATCAGTCTTTTGGCAGGGAACTGTCGCTTTTTCCCCGGCAGTAGGGACGTGATCCGCCGAGCATTCGCTCCAGGAGACTCTGCTTTGATTTTCGTTTCGACGACAGAATGTCCTTGCAGAGCTCGTGGAAGGCTTCTGCAACTTGGCCCACATGTTCTGCAGCTGATACCTCACAAAATTTGCATTCGAAATCCTTCGCGAGAATTTCACCCTCCTCGGTGCTCACCTGCCTCAAATGGACCATGTCGACTTTGTTGGCGACGAGGCCGACAGGTGTGTCAGAAGTGAGATCCGCCTTTGTCCGGCGGATGTAGTTGAAGGAATGCCTGTCTGTTATCGAGTAGACCAAAAGTAGACCATCGGCCCACTGCACCAAATCAGCGGTATTCGGGAGCTCCTCCTCATCTGGCTGAAGGGAAGCAAGTATTACAAATTAAGGAATGTTGCTACATGAATCTAACTTCGTACCTTCGGGCAGGTATCCAGGATTTCGAACAAGACGGGCTCTCCGTCCACCATCGCCTCGTGCTTATAGCGATTCTCTGCAAATATTCCGAAAATTCAGAAACGGCGAGTTACTAAGGGTGTTAAACTGAATAGCCTCGTCGAGGGATATCTTGTTAAGGAGTAAGGACGATGGAACGGCGGGGCATTAGTCGGTCAGAAGGTCATTAACTTATATGAGGTTAATCTTTCAGGTGTAGATTCAGATTCAACCTGCTTGACCCAGCGACGTCGTTGTCGTCACTGGGTGTCCTTATCAGCAGGTGGTGCGAAAATAATTAATTTTCGATAAGGAGCGCAACAGTTGGCCAGGTGTTATCCCGTAAATCTTTTATCAAAAGAGTCCTTCGTCACATCTAAAAGCGATTTACAAAGAGCATATTGCCCCATCCTAGGACAGGATACAGGGAGACGTAAAACACCGGGCTTAACCAGGTGTAGCAAAGGATAACACCTGGGGCTTTTGCGGATTGAATGGCGAGATTCGAAAGGGATTCAGTGACAATTTGTTTGTATTTGTGTGCATGTCACTTGCAGACAGGATGTTCTTAATTCATTCCTGAGATTGTTGTTCCCCACTCCCATATTCTTCCAGGTGTGATGCTGGTGACGGGGCTTTCGCTCCCTTGTGCATTAATCGCCCCCGGAGATTTCCGGTAGCCGATATAGAACTAGAAATCTTGTAACGGTGAAACGCGAACAGGAAGCACTAAGAAGATGGGCTAGGATCAGGTAAAGTTAAGGGTGCAGGGAATAAATAACGCAGTGTTTATATTCAATACAATGAATGGTGCAAATCCGGCCAGCCATTGCTCGGCAGGGGGATTATGTTGGTTCATTCGAACAGGTGGCATGCACAGGCTGATGGCGGATTACCACTTACCTGTCTGATGATCGTATTCACCTATGTACCTCTTGGTGAGGAAGCGAACTGTCAGGGCTGCAAAGAAGTTAACGTAGGTTGGATTAAAACGTTGTTGTGGAAAAGTAGGGTATAACTTCTGTGCAATGCACATAGGTATCTTAAATGAGGGCTTAGGATGATACGCTGAAATGCAGGGATGCATACCTTACAGTTAGTTTCTATGTGGGTACATAAAACGCGCCACAATGCACAAGTTGCATTGGGTTGTATGTTACAACCTTGGACTACTTTAATTCTGGAGAAAGGGTTAAGCTCTGAGTGAAATCATTTCATTTATCGATTATCAAAAAATACTAAAATTAGTATTCTCTACAATAATGAGAAATGTGCAACAAAAATTAGAAACCACTTTCGAGAATCAAAAACTTGGTAATCAAAGTGATTGAACTCTTACTGTTTTCACAAGAAAAATATGAAATATGTTAAAAAATTAAAATTTAGCAATTGCATTTTAAAGACATGAACTACTACTGTAATCTTTTAGATGATCTCAGATAAATCTAAAACTACTAACTGGCATTTAAAAAATACTATACCCTTTCATCATGCGTATTATTTTTCTTAATATTAAAACTAATATATTTCATATAATACCAAAGTAAATCCAAAGAAATCAGTTTTTGTTTATTAGATTCATTTTTATCAATAGGACTCTTTCCTGTTTTGCAGAAGAAATGCAGAAGAATTAATCAAAAATATCAAAAATTTATTTGCTTCAGGAGGATCTCTTGTTGAAGACTTAAAAATATAATTAAGTTTTTTCTTTCAAAATAATTAATCAATATATCCACTAAAATATTTGCGTAGAATTTGCGTACTTTTGTTTAAAAAAATAAAATTATCATTCTTGGCGTATGTTTCAAAGAAAATTTGTTGAGAAAAGAAAAGATTGAAATCTTTACGACTGCTACTGTTCGTCAATGACAATTGAATTTATTCTATAAGGACAGCATTATCTCTTCAATTACATAATTAATTATCTTTTGGCGCAGAATAAAAATAGAAAAAAAAATTTTATACTACTGCGTACATATGAAAAGAAAAATTCTATTGAATATCGAGCCCATATGAACACATAAATTTCAAACTGTAGTTGTAAAATACGTAAAATCTGAAATAAAATTATCATACTTTATTTGGATTTTTCATTTAATTGATAAGCGCGAATTATTATTAAATATTATTTGCTTAGCACCGGAAGTGCTGGTGATCTGTTATTTTTGTTTTATGATAAATATCCATCCATCAACTATTGTGAGATTAGTACAAAGTTTGACGAAAATTATTTTTTATATATCTACGCCAAAAATTTTAAAATTTGATTTTAATAAAGCCTAAGGATGCAATTCTTAATACTGTGGACGACATTTCGGTAGAATAGTCTTAAAAAGTCGGCCACCATTGCCTTACTTTTCATAATTTAAACATTCTCATAAATACTCCCCAATTGATATAAATATTAATTTATAATATTAATTATAATTTAATATTAAATTGTCCAATTTTTAATTTCTTCAAAAGTATATAATTCTTCAACAGAACATTCTTAGGAAACAATTTTTTAAATTCGGATATTTGTATATGGCAAAAGCACTAGATTAGGAACAATTTATTCTTTTAAGCACCTTCTTCCGAGCTTGCTAATGAGAATATTCACTTAAAAAGGCGCCTTAATGCTAAGTTTCGCAAATCACAAACACGCAAACAAAACACTTAAGTGATTTTATAACTAAGGGTTACTGAACCCCTTGGAAATATTCGAGTGTTTATTTAGTGTTAGAATGTCGTAAGTGTTAAAATCTCAACAGTTTAATCAGCATAAATTACACGTTAGCCACATACAAGGAAGCAATGTTTAAGGAAGCCCCAAGAGGCTAGCAAGGCTCTTGACCTCGCAGCACGCACTCCGGAAATTAGCCGCATTAATTCATAATCATTTGATAAGATATCTTGAAGGCGTAATCGCCAATCGAGGAGGAGGCTGCAACTTTTCCGGGAAAGCGCTAAAACATGACACCTCACTTGCCTCCGGGATTATGCAATAAACAAAATACCCCTGGTTCAATTAAGTGTAAATAACTGGGAGGCATTCGCGACGCCCACACTGCGTGCCCCAAAATACTTTCTATATTTCATCACGGAATAGCTTCTTCGACTTCGTGCCTCCTTCGGAACGCTAATCCATAAATGAGGCTGCGAGGAGCTGGGAAGGTGGCCCCGACACGATTACGCTGTTCGATAACCCCGAACTGCATGAATCAGACCAATTGCTTTTCATTAACTTAAAGTTGTTAAATACAATGGTAAAAATTTTTTCCCTTAACGTTGTAAATTCCTCACCTTTGTTCTTGTATATTTCATGGACTATGTTTATTTGGATGGGTAAAATATTCTTAAGTCTCTTTTAGATATCCAGCCTACCTCAGTTTAAAAGTATTGTAAAATGGTCCCTGACGAACATCAGAAAAATTATGAACATAATTTATGTGCATCAAAACTTCACACTTAATTTTAACATGTTTCTGTATTTTCACACACATCTGACACTCATTAATCAAAACATTAAAATACTGGACAGTCTAAGAAGCCACTTGAAATTACAGTCGAAGGTATAAGGGTATAAGTTTCATATCTTTCTTTTTCAAAAGTAAAAGTAGATAAAACCCTCATAAAATCTGTGACCCAAGTAATTGTGAGGTTTTCTATAGGTCGAAGTAAAAGATTTAATTATTTTAAGAAGTCAAGTCAATTTAGTGCAAAGTAGTATAAGGCAAACAAACAGAAAAAAACAGGCACTCAAAAGGACAAAGTTAAACAAATTATAAATTCAAGATACCAACCAAAACCAAGTTAGCACTTTTTAATCATTTGTTTAGCACGGGTCAAAGTAAGTTTTGGATTAAAATAAAAATATACTGACATGAAAGCTTTGCTTCTATGTTTTTCGAAAACCTTGACCTTTTATTGACTTATAGAAATCAGCTTCGAAATATGAGAATATTACGACTCCCTCAGATGATTTGTGTAATATCTTATACGGACTATTAAGAAGGACCTCAGAAGTCCTGATCTATCTTAATATTGAGAGATTTTCTAGCCACTTTTATTATATAAAATATTTTTTTAAAAATAAACATTACGCAAGGTTTAACGAATCCCTAATAATATTAATTTAAATGAAAGAGACTCCTTTTTATATCTTTACCCTTGTAATATTTAAAATGCTTCGTTTTTTTTCCTTTCGTATAAATATATACCATTA
Source organism: Proctacanthus coquilletti (assembly GCA_001932985.1). Classification (NCBI taxonomy): domain Eukaryota; kingdom Metazoa; phylum Arthropoda; class Insecta; order Diptera; family Asilidae; genus Proctacanthus; species Proctacanthus coquilletti. Next base: position 187,677 of record MNCL01000191.1, on the reverse strand, counting down.
TTTAAATTTTTTGTTTTGTATGTAATGCATCTGCTCTCTAAAAATTTAAGTTCACTCTTAAATCACTAAACAAAAAGGAAATATTGTACAAATCAAGTCCGTATAAAAAGTATGCTAGGGCAACAGCACTAAGATATTTCCAGAGGAAAATTTACTTAATAAAAAACGATGTAAAGACAATTTCATTAATATTTGTGTTTCCAATAGGACACAACTATAATATCTCTTTTAATTTAACTAATTTTTTGTTTTAACCTTAGAACTTCTTTTATTAAAAATTAATCCTGAACTGCATAATTTGTTACATACAACTTTCAGAATATGTTTTTTTTTCCAAATGTGCAATTATAGTGCTATATTTAATCGCTTGTACTAATGAACTAAAACCCAGTTGGTAATAAAACAAACAATTTGGTGCTACCATTTCCCATATTTTACCTAATCTACTTCAGAGAATAACTCAAATTACAATTTTCTAATTTTTCCGACTTCTCCTATGATAACTCTGCAGTCTTTTAACAAGGCTTAAATCAATTGTCTAGTTTACAGCTTTAAAATTTATTCCTTTAATTCTCATTCAGAGAACGAGGCACAAATCCCACTTAAATATATAAAATTTAAGAAATGTTGACAATATAAAAATTAAGCAAACCAATTGTGTAACTCCTACAAGACAGCAATTTCATCACATCTATTTTGATGACTTCCACATTTCAACACAAAATTTTAAAGGTATGACTCGCAAACCTAACGACTTTATTTTTGTTAATTAACTATTTTCGAGTAATATCTATATTGTAGCTCTTGCAAAGAAGTCAGACGAAACTGCAAATATCCCCTTTCTAAACATCCAATTTAAAAATTATTGATAACATTCATAAAATTATTCGACAGCCTAAATATATTAAGCCAGACTTTTGAAATTTTCTTTAATTAACAACAGCATTCATTTAGAAAAACTATAGGATTTCAAAATCAACTCTGAGCTGGTTGTTTGTCCCACGTCCATCCACAAAAGGCGCTGCCAGATCCAATTATAGCCAACATATGTTTCGACCATTAGTGGTAATCGCTAGGAAGGCATATGAGGAATAGGAGTGAGTGCTCCCTCATCCGGAACTGATCAGGCCCCTCTAAGCTCCTGGGGAATCCGGAGATTCAGCTTCCACACTGCACTACAAGCCTACTGTTCTGTATCTGCCTATGGGTTTAGATGTGCATAGGTATTATATGCACAAGACCCCTTAGAAACCTGTCGAACTCGATGGACTGCGCTAAATCGTACCTATCGTCGATTCGCAGATCCTTGCAAAGGTACAATTTGTTATTCCTAGCAACGACTAGCGAAGGGAGAGGCTGCAGAACTTGAACAATTCTGTAACATATCCCGGAACAGCACTAGAAATCGTAAAGTGGGAAATCCCCGCAAAATCTCCGCTCAAGGAGGCAGGTGTGTATGATTCCGGCTATAAAAATGCCACTAAAGGAGTTCCCGCACTTGACTCATTGACTAAGCTGGATCTGGCTAAGCGCTGTAGAGCACCTTTCAATTTTTCTCGCACTTCGGTGATTTCATCACTTTTTTTATTTTGGATCTCCACACGCATCTTAATATGCTCTTGTGATGCGAGATTTAGCACGTGGTGCACAAACACCGGATTCAAGAAATTAAAATGTTGTTTACACAGCTTGCCACGCTCTCGTATCGCGTAAATTACATAAATGTTGCAGCCGCGAAGGATGAGATGAGGAGTTCTGGAGTTTGGCGGCCACTTAAGGACCCGCGATCGTACCGCAATAAGTAACTGCCCTGACAGATTAAATGGCTCACCGCTTTTTCCAACACCTGGGGCGCCGAGAACAGCTATTTTCACTTCCGATAATGAAGACTTCTTCCTTCGGATGCCGCGCGTAGTCATATTTTCTTCCTATACCTCGTCTTACGGTCGCTCTTTTCTTTTCAGGCTTTTTCGAACACTTTTCTTGATTAGAAAATCCGCCCCCTCTCCGATAGTAGGTATAATCCCTTAGGGAATTTATCTGCTTCGACTCATCCACTTACAACTAATCCGCGCGCCCCGAAAAGGTCACGACTATAAGATTCCTTAGCAGCACAGTTCGAAGACGACTAAAGGCTAAGAAGATATTTTCTTCGAAGAAAAAGCGTCCGCCTCCCGAGAACGGCTGGGGCGCTCATCGTTCGTTCTCCGGCGGAAGTTTTATAAATAGAACCGAAATTAAAATTAACACCCGCGAGGGCTGCCCGCTAGCGAGACACTTGTCTAGCTAACCGAATATACATTTATTACTCTACATACGTTCGTACATTTATCAGTGCACAGTCCGAATTTCCGCGCCTCGAAGTTGGTGCAAGGTCGCCCCAAGACGCCGTGAATGCGCCCGGGGTTGAGATTTCTTTGCACTTGTTGAGTCGCAATGCGCTCCACTTGAACTCGTTTTGTCCTAACCTACTTAGCGTACGAATGACCGCCAATCTGCGGAATTCATGGGATTATTTCTGTCGCTTCTTCGGTATTCGCAACACCTCCCTCAGGTCCACTTTCCCATATGATCAGAACCACTTTCTCTATGCTCTTGAAATTTCCTAAAAAATACGTTCGATTTTTAGCACTACACACCGTTCGATGCCAGCGACGAACGAGATGTCGTCACTACATCGATCTTGGCGAGATCTTTTACGGGCTTGTCCATAATTAAAAAGACATTTGACGCGGATTTTCACGCTTTTGTAAAACGAGGCCTTGCAGGAACACCTCAGAATTTCGCATTTATTTCTGACTCCGATCGACCAGGAAAATGAACTTTCGTTTATTTTTCCTCACTATAGACGGTTTTACTTTTCCTACTGATTTACGGGCGATTTTTAATTTTTATGTGCTAGAAGTGCGAAGATCTCTATTTCCGCCGCCGTATGGATCGCATATTTTTCAAATTCACTTAATGGAATTTCGCAGAGGGAAGTATTTATGATGGAATACACCTGTTCGCAATTTCAATCGTTTTTTTTTATTCTTTTTGGCAAATCAATAATTTTATTCCGTATGGTCACTCGTGAGCTTTAACTTTCCCTCTTTATTCAAGCTAAAAATAAATTACAACATTTTTAAAACAACACTATAAGAGTTGTGTTTTCGGAAAACCTGCAATCGAAATTGATTTTTGCATATAATTTACACCAACTGACAAGCTCTTTCGGTATTATTAAATAAAAAAAAGAGTATTATTATTATTGAAGAAATTTGCTAAGCAAGAGTTTAATTGATACTGTGTCGAAATAAATATTTCTAATATCAAATGTAAATGCAGTGAAACTTCGATAACACGATCTTGAGTGGCAGTATAGCGCTATAAGCGGTAGTTCCATTGTACATCTCTAATAGTTTTATGGGCTATGTGTACATGGAAGAAAAGTGTAAGAATAGCTCTTTCTTTGCAAAATCACTGTTTTTACAAACAATATTTTTCAAAATTCCTGACCTGTTTCGCAAACAATCGGTTAAAATTTTATAAAAAAATTATTTTTCAATTCAAAGTGTGAAAACATAACTCTAAGGGTTAGATCAAACATTGGAAGTGCCGATTTTGACACTATTTTAATTTTACTGCATAGTATCAATAATAATACTAGGTAAATAGAGAAAGTAATTTAAAATAAAATGATTAAATAACAATAAATTATATAAAACAAGTTTAATTTGCATCAAAAAATGTATAGAAACCGCTTGGCCAAAATAATTGTGCATGGAGACTCGGATCTGACGAATTTAGATCAAACAGACCCAGACTTAACTTCACAGCTGGATAATTCGAGCACTTTGCAACAACTGACTTAAGAAAGGACGGTTTCCTTGCCTTAAAGACCTAATTTAACCTTTTGAACTACTACCCAACTACCAAACTTGCTGGCATAGCACGTACTAACTAGCTACTCCCACTACAAGCTCTATTACTATACTTTTCGACACTACAACAGTTTCTAGCTCTATCTTTTTTACTAATTTACTGGCCTACACATTTTGCGTCCTAGAAACTTTTGCTGTCCGGCATCGTCCGACCGAAGCGCAAAATTTGCGAAATGAAAATGCATAATTGATAGTTTCCAAAAAGACATCTTAATTTTTTCTTTATTTTCTAGTGACGTTGCTTTGCTTTTCCATAAATATTTACGAATGACAAAAATAAACCAAAAGGTAATAATTCTCACAAATTCTTTGTTTTCAGCCAGAATTATAAATTTTCGTCTATATTTATAGAAGAGCAAAATTATTAAATTTTATCAAATTTGATGAGTCAAATCTTCTCGCTTTAAACACATAACAGCAAAGTAAATTTCAAAATAAATTGAATACTTAAAAGGACGTATGCATAATGCAATCTTTCGTGTAACTGTTATTACTCAAAAATCTCCAGATTCAAGTGTAGTAAATTAACGCCAAAAGGTCATAAATCTCCAGGAAATTCATTCTTGCAACAAGGACCAGTCAGAGCAGCATGATGCTTCTGTTTTATTTAATTTAGCTTCGAAGGGCTCTAAGGACAGTATTACAAAAGCTACCCGAAATCCTTAAATATTCAAGGGATTTGCTTTCAAGATGTTAAAGAGCAGCTGAGAACACACTAGCAATCTTGCTGAGTAAGTGTTTGCAAGGACTTCGCACCAAATAATCTACAAAATCTCATCTAATGCATTGAGCCGGATCTAACAAGACTAATTTTGTTGATTTGCTGACAGCAAACCTTAAAACAAGTTTTAATTACTTCGGAATTTCGTAATTTTTCCTAAGGTAATATTGTGATAAAATTTAAAAGATAATCTTTAAATAGCAAATAACAGCTTTTGGGAAAATATTGCGAAATTTAATAAATGGGTTTTTCAGTCTTTAGTAACATCTTGAAACGCGCAACAGTTTTTTATAAATATATACAACTACGAAGAACGAATTTAAAAACTAATCAATATTTAACAGCTCGTACATTAGTAATTCTGCATGGAAAAGTAATTCTGACTAAATCCCAAAAAAGGAAGGATTTGAAAGATACACTTAAGAAAATCAAAGCCATTTTAAAAAATTAATTAAAACGATTGAGGTGATACTATAAAACTTTGTATGAGGCCATTAGCCTAGAATTTCTTGTAAACAAAAAAGTATTCTACAAATCGGTCCAAACAGACACGCCAAATTGAAAACCTGCATTCTTTTCTGCAGTTTATTAAAAAGCTTATAATAAAAATTGGTATAAAAATTCTCATAACTAGGCTAGTTTATTTTAAGCTCCTGCATAAATAACTGAATAAAGGTAATTTATTGAAATCTGTAAATGAATCGTAGAAAGTTCATTCATTCAGTTCATTCTCTTAATATGAAGTCACAAGCTCGGATTTCCACATAAAATCGAAGTTATAGAAAAAGAAAGAAAGTTCATAATTTTATAAAATAAAAATTAATATACGGCAGTGAGTGAATTAAATGAACTTTTTTAGAAACAATTCAAAGTGAGTATATCCAATCAAGTAATAAATCGAAGGAGTCCGAGGAAAAAATGAAACCTTCCGCTTCAGAAATGTAATAATAACAGTCAAAATTTAAAATATAAGTTCAAAATTCCTAAAAAATAAACCAGTAACAATATAAAGTAAAATTTTTGTGCAAAATTCCAAATCCGAAGAAATTCTATTCACAACAATATTTGAAATTACTGTTTAAAGAAGTGACTGCAAAACTTAAACAAGCATAATGAAAAATACTGATAGGTTAATGGCACCATCGGCATCCGCAGGATATCCCACGTCTAGATCGGTTTGTAAATCCTATAAATATTTTGTTCATTAAACAATTCATTTTCTTAGCAAAAACCATGCGACTTCTACCCTACGCTTGGCAATTTAACCAATAGACCTGTGAGAGGTCGTATGGAGCCTTTATGTTGCTCTACTCCAGTTCAGGCCACGTCCTACCCGAAAACTGAGCACCAAATGGAGTTACCTTATCATGGTCATCCCAAAGCACACCGGTTGGTTCCTGACAAAACAGCATTTCCTCAGCAACGAATGGAACCACCTAATTATGGTCGCAGCAAAACACCAGCTATGCACCGATTGGAGCCGCCTCAAATCATTCATACTCAAACACCGCCGCCCGTCCCAACATGTGGAGCTCATTCATCCCCACAAAAACAACCACATTCGGCATATCTTCCGGTGAGTTCACTTAATATGCTTAATACTTTTATTTAAATAACGTAAGTACATACTCATAGCTGTATCCAAAAGTTGATTTATAAATGCTTAACCCCTGTGGATCCTCAGAAATTAGTCCCCCCACTTTAATCCAGTCCTATGACTTTAATAACAACAATTTTATATTCCAAACCTTATGGTCTAAATTCTTGATTTGAAAAATGTTTGTATCACAATTTTTAAATTTTTGTTTAAAAGAGGACAAAATATGAAATTAGATTTATTTTAAAATTGACAAAACCATTTTAAAAAATCACCTTACCTATGTCAGAAACATTTTTTCCGAATCTTTTGCTACCTTCTGTTTTCAGCTGACTTGTAAAATCCAAAAGTTATGAAATTAGTCCTATGTAGGCACTTAAACCTATTCTACAAACTCCCGCCTAGGGACCAAAAAATGAAATGAGTGAAATAGTAACAGCATAAGCTTACCTCTAATTTTATAATTCATAAAAAATAGAAAAGCATTATTGATAACTCACAAATTAAATATTGCGAAGCAAGTAGTATACAATTTTAATAGGACATTTGCCCCATTCACGAATTTGCAACCAACAGTATTTTGCTAGGGAAAAACCCAAAAAAAAAAAGGATTCGAATATCGAAAAACTCTGTTTATTTAAAATGTTTGGCAAAAATTATTTTTTACAAATTATTAACAGCAAAAACAAAACTCTTACGGTGTATCATTTGGCTTTTAAGACTTAAGATTTGTGTGTTCATATGAGTTATGTCTCAAATTTATAAATTTATAAATTTACAAAATTTTTAAATTTACAACTTAATTTTTACCCCGGCACAAAAATAAAGCCAACATTTTTGTGTGTAATTATTAAGATTGCGTTAAATATTTTTCGCTCAAGAATAAAAATCAAACTCGAGTTTTAGATTTTCTACTTAGAATGATTAAAGCTGATTTTTACTTGGGTAAAAAATATAAAATTCAAATCTGACTTAGTCTGATTATTAAGGACTTGAAACAAAACCCATCCGAATAATAACTGAAAAATAATGATTTTAATTTAGTTTTTTTAAAAATTCTGATCATGTTCATAATCAAATTCTGATTATGGTCTTAATACACGTATCTGTACGCTATTGAACTCGTTTGAAAACATTATTTAATGACAGTTTTAAAGCGACCTTTGATTCTCCAGCTTAAAAATTACAATATATACTAAAAATAAGTTCCGAAATATATTTCTATCCTTTTTTAACATTTGTCGTCTAAAACTAGACTAATGGAAATATGCTTTGTTGATAATAAAATATAGGAAACCACCAAAGAAAGCAAAGTATTATACGCCGTTTTCAATGTGTCGTATTTTATGTGTCCTGTGTGTGTGTTGAATGGAAAATATCCTGAACACCAGAACTAAACATAAGCTGTAACCACGTCAAATTCCATATCGATCGATTTTGTAATTGAAACGTGATTCACCAACAAACTCATAAACACAAAAACAAACTTCTACATTTGCGACATACTTTTGATTAGATTATACCAGTTTAGGCGAATAAATTTAATTAGATTTGATTAGATTAGTTTAGATAAAAAGTTCAATTCTTCCAGGGAATATCAAGTCATGAGTATGGGCTATATTCAAGTAGTCCAGTTCAACAGCCTATTGGAATTGCAGGTCAGCCTCAATTTGAAATTTACCATGATAGCCGCGAAGAGGCATCCAGCCCTAATGCGACACCTTGTCCAACATCGCCATCTTCAAGGAGCCCTTCTAGGGCAGGCCAGCTGCAGTTTGAACTCCATTGTGAGAGTTGGGAAGAGTTATTAAGTCCTAGTACGGGATTTTACCCAACGGCGACATCTTCAAAGAAGCGCTCTAGAAAAGCAGGCCAGCCGCAGTTTGAAATTTACCATGATAGCCACGAAAGGTCAGCCAGCCCTAGTGCGGGACCTTATCCAACGTCAACATCTTCAAGGAGCCCTTCTAAGAGTGTAGGCCAACCTCAATTTGAAATCTATCATGACAGTTGGGGAGGATCACCAAGTGCTAGTGCAGCACATTACCCAACGTCGACATCTTCAAAGAGCCCTTCTAGGAGTGCAGGCCAACCTCAATTTGAAATCTATCATGACAGCTGGGAAGAGTTAGCCAGCCCTAGTGCGACACCTTGTCCAACATCGTCATCTTCAAGGAGCCCTTCTAGGAGAGCAGGCCAACCGCAGTTTGAAGTCTATTGTGAGAGTTGGGAAGAGTCATTAAGTCCTAGTACGGGATTTTACCCAACGGCGACATCTTCAAAGAACCGCTCTAGAAAAGCAGGCCAGCCGCAGTTTGAAATTTACCATGATAGCCACGAAAGGTCAGCCAGCCCTAGTGCGGGAGCTTATCCAACGTCAACATCTTCAAGGAGCCCTTCTAAGAGTGTAGGCCAACCTCAATTTGAAATCTATCATGACAGTTGGGAAGGATCACTAGGTGCCAGTGCGGCACATTACCCAACGTCGACATCTTCAAAGTGCCCTCCTAGGAGTGCAGGCCAACCTCAATTTGAAATCTATCACGATAGTTGGGAACAATCTTTTGGTCCTTTTGAGAAATACAGCGGTACCCCAAAAAGACCACGACGAGAAAAACCGATTTGTCCTAGAAAAATTGACGATGTAGATACTTCTATGATTCAAAGTCAATCTCGACAAGCGCCAGCAACATCTCCTTCTAGAGATGCAGGTCAGCCTCAGTTTGAAATCTATCATGACAGTTGGGAACAAGCTTCCTGTCCTGGTGCGAGATTATCCCCATGTCCGACACCTTCAAGTCCTTCTAGAGATGCAGGTCAGCCTCAGTTTGAAATCTATCATGACAGTTGGGAACAAGCTTCCAGTCCTGGTGCGAGATTATCCCCATGTCCGACACCTTCAAGTCCTTCTAGAGGTGCAGGTCAGGCTCAGTTTGAAATCTATCATGACAGTTGGGGACAAGCTTCCAGTCCTGGTGCGAAATCTTCCCCATACCCGACACCTTCAAGTCCTTCTAGAGGTGCAGGTCAGGCTCAGTTTGAAATCTATCATGACAGTTGGGAACAAGCTTCCAGTCCTGGTGCGAAATCTTCCCCATACCCGACACCTTCAAGTCCTTCTAGAGATGCAGGTCAGGCTCAGTTTGAAATCTATCATGACAGTTGGGAACAAGCTTCCAGTCCTGGTGCGAGATTATCCCCATGTCCGACACCTTCAAGTCCTTCTAGAGGTGCAGATCAGCCTCAGTTTGAAATCTATCACGATAGTTGGGAACAATCCTTTAGTCCTTTTGCGAAATACAGCGGTACCCCAAAAAGACCACGACGAGAAAAACCGATTTGTCCTAGAAGAATTAACGTTTAGATACTTCTATGATTCAAAATCAATCTCGGCAAGCGCCAGCAACATCTCCTTCGAGGGTTGTAGGTCAGCTACAGTTTGAAGTGTATCAAGACAGTTAGGAACAAGCTTCCAGCCCTGGTGCAAGATTTTCCCCATGGCCAAGTCCTTCTATAGCTGGGACCAACATTCCAGTCCTGCTGGAAACACCGCGAAACTCCAAAAAGGAAATTACACCAAAAATCGCCGATATGCACCAGAAAAATTGTCTGATCCAAAACTTTTAACTTCAAAATTTGGCTGAGACTGGCGGCATATGTGTAAAAAGAAGTGGCTCCAAACTTCTCAAGTTTGAATTGTTCCAGAACACCTTAGAGCGGCTATGCAACCATTTTGAATACAAAACTACCCCCCCCCCCCCACAAAATAAAATAATATGGAAGGCTCTTCTGAGACTATAGTTTTAAGATCTACACTGACTTGGAACAGTTATTTAATCTAGTTCTGGATTCCAAAGGCGTTAAAGAATTGAACAATAGAAACAGGGCCAGCTTATGAACGAATTTTTTCTCGGTTTGTGATGAAAAAACTTCTGTACACTCTTAAATTATTACACGTTCTATAAATTAAAATATGTCAATGTAAAAAGGGCTGTACAATTTTCTATATTGTTTCTGTTTTAATTCGTTAAAATATGGCCTTATATTTCTGTATTAAATTTGAAATAGAGAGCTCTTCAAAGTAATTTCGCGACTTTTGTTTGATAAGTAATGAGCATTTTGGACTTGTAGGTATGTTTTCGAATTCTAATTCACTCTATCTCCACCGATAACACCATATTCCTGAACCGATCGAAATGTAATTTGATAATTTGACTTCCTTCATCAGATTCGAACCAAATCAATGCAATATTTTCAAAATTATGATATTTCAAATTTTGAACTGGTGGATGGACAAAACAGTAAATTTCATAAGTTCTTTTACTAGGCTGTTGGTAAAGAAATAGGCTCCTTTAAAACAGTGGGTATTTTACCTTATTATCAATTTACCAATCAATATTATTTAATATTATTTGCCAATTTGGTCAATTTTATTTCGAAGAATATTAAAATGTCTTTAATAAAATGTCCATTTTGGAAAATATACTTTGCACAATTTGCGAAGTCAAGCCTTTTATTAATCAACCTTGCAGTAAAACTGAAATAACCGCGCCCAAACACCTTCATTTAATGTTATTTAAGGTTGGTTAAGGTTGGTTAATAAAAATATTGAAGGTCATGGAACATAGTTAAATGCCTTTTAACACTATTGAATGTTGTTGAATGCCAGTCAACTACGTTCAAAGTATTCAAAAAGTTAACAATATTTAAGATGTTTCAACAATGCTCAACAGCAAATTCCGCAACCCTCAATTATATTCAAGAAATTTCATGCACGTACAACTACATTGAATCACATTCAACACTAATCAAAAGCCTCCAACAGTTTTCAATTACCAAGGGTTGATTGTCACGGATTAGCACATATACAAATATAAAGGGAGTGAAAAATTGGAGTCAAATTGGCGTTGATTGCAACTAATTTAATAATAATTAGAAAAATTTTCTAAGTTAAGAAGTGAAATGTAATGTTTTGATCAAAAAATTAAAAGATCTAAACAAAAAATATACGAGATACTGCCCAAAAGTTCCAGGAATTTGAATGATATTCGCGGACCAATCATCATACGAACCTCCGCCCCTAGGGGAACTATACGCCATCCTTTGGCTACCACCGTGCGAAACGGTGTGATAGTCGACGCAGTTAGAGCCGAGCGCGGAGTAATTGTATACAATAGTGTTTCGATCGTTCTGCGATTTTCGTGGTAGGTCGAGGAGCAGAGAGTTTGCATTAAGTTTGGTTTTAAACTTGACAAAACGGCTCAGTAGCCGTACCCATCAAATGTTAATCCAAGCTTTTGGTGATGAAGCTTTAAGCAGTCAAGGACCTTAAACGTTTAAACAAACAAGGACTTTAACGGTTTAAACGTTTTAAAGAGGGCCGTGAGTCCCTTGAAGATGTTAGGCTTTCATCCCGCATCACTCCAGAAAACTGCCAAAGCTCGTATAATCATTCATCAGGACAGAAGATAAACCATCCACAAGGTGGCTGAAATTACAGGAAGGTCATATGAGACATGCTGAGGCATTTTGTCCGATGAACTCAACATAAGAAGAATCGCAGCAAAATTTGTCAAATTTTTAAATAATCAATGGTGTCAAAAATTTAACATATTGGAAGAATTATGCCAATATTTGTTTGGCTGATTTCGAATAATGACTCGCTCGTATTTAATAATTGAGATTAGAATGAAAAGTAGTATATTATTTGTCATTTTTACGAACAATTGTTCAACACTTTTCCTTTAAATGTGAAATCCTATCAAGCGCGTCGGAAATTGGACATTCTTTCCAAATTTTTTATGGCGAAATTAATTATTCGAATGTTTTATAATTTGAAGGTTTGTTTTATTATATAATGAAGAATATACAAATTTTGATATTTAAAAAAAAAAAATTCATTTTGAGAACTATAAGACAAGATATAGTTGTCGACTAAGTACACGTGTGTCCTTTGTGGACAACATAACTCGCTTCCAGTTCATCCCAAATAAGAAACCAAAAAATATGTTGTTAAAGATAGTATTTTACATAGAACGAACCTTCGTTTCAAATATCGGAAGCCAAAATCGAGAAAAATATGTACCTACCGATTACCAAGAAGTTTAATTTCCGACCCAATTTGTTTTAATCAATAGTTCATAAAAAATATTTATTCGCGCAAAGTTTTAATTTTATAGGTTCTTTCCATACAAAAGTATAATTTCAAAAGTTTTGTTAATTTCACCTCAGTCGGATCATAACTTTTGCATACACGTACCACCTCCGTCAAAATGTAGTTTCAAGAAAAACTCGTTTAAAGTTGGAAGAACGATTTTTATAATAAATATGTTAATTTTATTTGACTTTCAGTTAATATATTAATACATAAATAAACTTTAATTTTTGAAATCAATTTATAAGACACCCCCTCCTAATAAAGACATGTTTTGACAATTTCACTTTGTGCTTTTAAAGTGAAATTATTGGAATAATTCGTTCAAACCTTTAAGCTATAATTTTAATTATTTATTTATAAGTATTAATTACATGAAACATTGAAAAGCTCTGTTAGTGGCTGAGACAAACTTTATAAGTCTAACTTTACCAAGCTAAAGAGGAAACAAAACAAAAATAAGTAAATATTGGAATTTAATTACGCAACAACAGCAACATTTTTGGAGTCTGCCAAAATTTTATTATTCGACCTATTTATTCTAAGTATTTATTATTTTAAGTATTTTTTTTTTTTTAGTTTCTTTAATTAGATCACATTTCACTTCACTTATAAACACTTCAATGAAATTTTTCTTATAGAATACAAAATATCGTAGATTAAAGCGTGTATTCCAACAATTATTTCTACAAGGAAATGTTTTGCACTGAAATGAATTAAGTTTAACTAACTATATCTCCTTGAAATATCCCGATCCTCTACCTGAAGTTGTAAAAAATCGAAGGAGTCATATCCAAAATTATTACTTAAATTTCATATCAAATCAAATGTCAAATTTTAAAAACGAAATCTTAAGTGTAAGGTTGAAATTCCCAAAAATTAAAAAAAGAAAAAGCGTAAAATAACTAGAATAATAAAAAGTTAAAGAAAATTGTTTGTTCTAATATATTTTATTAACTCTGGTGGTTAAAAATAAAACATGTCAGAGAAAAAAGATATTGAAAGATATGTGGTTATACGAAAAAATTCCGACGGATCAGTATCAAAAATTTACGCTCTTCGTAAAAGATTACCATCATCATCAAGATGTGATCGATCTTACCGGGTTGGGAAGTCAATTAGTTATTTGCTTCATTAAATAATTATTTTTCTCAGGCTGACGTGAAGGAAAACTACCCCGTAATTCCCAACCCTTCAGTAACCCTCTCCTCCCCTAGATATCAGTTTAACCAAAGTTTGGCACCTTCCCCTCTTCAACACCCTGGACGACCACCGCAGCAGCCGGGGTCGAGTCCCAGACCTGAGTGGTGCCTTCGTCCATCGCGACAAAGAAGGCCACGTTCAACACCATGTTCGGTGAGTATGGTTAATATATCAATTTGAATGTAGGAGCGGATTTCTTAAGACTGTTCTAGAGCAAAGGTATTTACGACACAATGTTAAAATACCAAAAGTTACGATCCTGACCTATTTTGCTCCATACTAGATTTAACGTCTAAATTGCTTTACGAGAAATTAGTAAGGGTTTCTGAAAACCATCATATCTGCGCATGGGAGGAATCCTAACTCTTCAGTTTATTATAAAAATAAATATTGAATTAATTATTGTATAAATATTTTGTCATATGCTCTACTGTATCGCATTTACTTATTTTATTTGCATTTATTATGGACGTGGTAATGGCAAAGATCGTACCTAAGATCAAAGTAATCGGGGTTAGTAATTTTCGAAATGGAAGAAAGGTAGGTGTTTTGCGTGTAATTAATTTTATTTATAAAATAATTATTTTGTATGAATGATGCAACTTGAAGACCGTTTTTATTCAAAGAGTGTAAAAATTCTCTCTCTTTGTCGTAAAAATCGTTAATTCAACAAGGATCGCAGAGTACGACATTTGTGTTGCTTACGATAACTAGTTTTGATTTTACCTAAAGTAGAAGGTAAAAGCACACTAATCCATTAAACTATAAAAGTTAAGCTAATATTTATCTTAACTGGCTTTAGAGGTTTTCATTAAAAGTGAATAATTATTTATACTAGAAAATATTTTCGAAGTAAACGTCATCGTAATAATTGAACCAAAAAACAAAAAAATCTAGGCAGTGGATTCAGAAAATAGCATAATCTAATAAAATCAGATTAATAATTTTCAATGTTATTTGGCATTTCGTACAAAAATATAATTTTGAAAAATAAAATTTTGTATTTATTTTTAACGTACTTCGTTTATTCTGTTCTATTTTAATCTTGAGAGCCAGAAATCTCTAAACATTAAATTAAATTTAAATACAATACAATTTAAAAGAAAATATATGTAATCTATGTAAATATAGAACTACCAAGAAAATTATATTATAAAATCGTCATTACTTAAATCATCTAGATATGTGCAAGTTTAAGGATGGTATGACTTACTAATAAAAGATATAGCAAAAACATTAGTTTGTTTTCATTTACTCATATAAAGAGGAGGTATTTTTGTATACATAGTGAAAGATAAATTATGACCAAAATATTAACGACTACGAAATTCGTTTTTTCGCTACATATTGCGAATATTTTGCATATCTTATGAGAAATTTCAAAAACTGTAAGTCAAATATGAACAATAAATCGTTCTTTTGCACAATAGAAATATAAATAAAAAAATTAAATAAAAATTATGATTGTATGAGCTTTATTATTTTAACAGGGAGCAGAAACATTATTTTAATTTTACAATTAATTTGGAATAACGAAACATTTGAATATTTTAGAATCTAAGCAAAAGACGTTTTTATGTACATCGTTTGAAATGTTTGAAACGTTAATACAATTATGTGAAATTGACACAATTGTAGAAATTTAGCCAAAAACTATAGTATAACCACATGAAAGAGTATATAAAGTCCAATTCACAACGATAGAGTTTGATTGGAAAAACGACATTACAAAAACAGAAGTAATACAACATTAAGATCTTTCATTCCTTAACTTTATTTACCAGTTGGTTTTATGTTGAAAAAAGAGTCAAAATATAATTTACTTTCAAAAAACATGTACAGGTGACATATTTATTTTTATCAATATTTGATGAAATCACTAAATAAATACAACATTAAAATTATAGAAATGAAAAGACAATTATTAATTTTTCATTACTTTTGTTAAAATGTTATTGAAAATAAGAGTGAAAGTGAAAGTGATAAAAACAATAAATAATGAAATGTGTGAAAATTATACTCAACAAATGTTATATTTAAATATAATTTGATGTTTTTTTTTCTGTGTAAATAAAACAATTAAATCTAAATTAAATAAAAACACAAGTGTTGAAAGTGTTGGAAGTTCAAAAAATGCAAATTTTTAAATATGCCTTTTTTATAAAAATTACAGGATGTTGCGAATCGCGAGCCAAATAATCAAGATGCTATAAATTCTCTAGTGCGAAGAGCTTTGGTGCAATCATTAAATCATCTAAGGCCACCATCTCATATAAGAAGTCCACCTTATAAGGGAATTTGTTACCAAAGACCGGCTTCCGAACAAAGGAGGCTTGAACCGTACGAAGCAGCAGCAGAATATGGTTACCAAAGATCAACTCATGATCAAAGGAAGTTTGAATCGCCAAGAGAGTATGGCGACCACATCGCACAAGTAACTAATTCCTTCATATGCTCTTACACATAACAAACCCTTACTTCTTCTCAAGGCCGAAACCGACCAAAGGTGGATGCCTCCTTTTAACATAATTGTTGTAAATCCACCTGCTCATGAGTCACCACCGCAGCAACTGCAGCAACCGCAGCAACCGCAGCAACCGCAGGAACCACAGACACCGCAGCCACCGCAACCACCGCAGCCAGCGCAGCAACCACAGCAACCTCAACAACCGCAGCAAATCTCGCAATTGAGATATCCAAGCAGCCCATTCGAGGACTCTTTTAAGGTTGGATATCAGCCATGTCAGGACAGGTACATCCCGGAAAGCGTGGAAGTTCCGCAAACTAGGCAGCAGCCATGCAGCCACAGTCCTGTTCACTCCAACACCCCGAGAAGAAAAATAGACGAAAGACCACCATGCTGCCGCAAAATCGCGACATCGAGCAGCGAAAGAGATACAGCTATGGAGAGTCTTGAAAAATACTGCAACGCATTGTTGAACTCGTCACTAAAATCTACAGCCGGATCTGGGATTTCAGGTCAGCCGTTCGACGCCTTCCATGACAGAAGGAAGGGGCGATCTGACCTATGTGCTCACTATCGAGAAACTCCAAAAAGGGATCAAGGCGAAAGATCCCCAATTCGTCCCAGAAAACTCAACATCTTTGCCGACGATGCAGAATGCGCTGACAGTTTCAGGGAACACGTAAAGACTCTCAGTATTTTGTCAGGTAAAAGTCCTTGTGGTCAACGCGGTGAAATAATACAAGAAGAGATCATTAGTTCCCCTTGTAATGAAGAATCTAAAAAAACGCGAAGCGTCATTCAGGGACAAATAGATCCTTTTAAATATTTAGAAGAAAACAGGGAAGCATTTGAAAAATTCTCATCATTTGATGCTGATGAGTCTTGTGAAGGTAATTTGTAGGATAAATTTGGTTTTTAGCATAAACTTAGGGTTTAAATATTTAATTTATAGAAACGGGACAGACAACAAAATTAAATCTGAGTGAAAGTACAGCAAATGAAGTACTGAATGAGGTTCTCGATATCACTCTTAAAAGTTTCGAAAAGATTGCGCAGATCATTAGCACACGACGTGAGTACTCTTTCCTTAAAATATATTAACACTGATGTTATCAAAAGACCACCCGCTAAATGTATGGAAAAATTCCGCTTGCGTTAAAATTGATAAAAACTATCTAAAAGTAAAGTTTATGAGATGTCGAGTAAAAATCCTAGAGAGCGCAACTGCCAGTTATGGCCAGATTTAGAGTAACAACCTCAAGAAAAACATGAAAAATTGTACACTTAGTAAGTATAGTTCTTTCCGTTCATTTTGTAAGCTAGATGTTAGCTTAACCTGACCTAAACTTTGATACCTCCTTTCAATGATCAATTCAAGCAACTACCAAATTCACAATATGGCTATAATGCTTTTAATTGCAATTACAAATCTGTTCTCGATCAACGATTCAGACGGTCACCGTTTTACTCAAGTTTTGCAGGCTGGCAGACAACCCTTACAAAAATTTGCAATGTACTTTTAACACGTTGGCTGCCACGCCAGTCACCGGTGACTGACACTGAACTTTCCGTTCAGTCATCGGTGACTGACAGCATAAAATGCGGTATGAAACTAAAAAATTACATTGTTTTCATAAATTTTAAATTGTAAGCTTTGGTTGATCACCTCTCGGATCATGCCATTCTTCAACATTCTCCTGCAATAATTTCACTATCATCACTTTCACTCTCGCTCGCAAGCAGCGCGCGTGGCCTGACCGCGATTCCCCCATAAATGCGCGTGGCAGCTAACGTGTTAAGGTGCACTTCCTAAGCTTTACTCAGGTAATTAAGTCAACTTAAAGAGGAGAAAAACTGGAAGAATGAAAGTGAATATGTTAGTTCAAAAAACAAAAAGTGAATCAAGAGAAGCGATGAGAGGACAGGGATCGGAAGGGGATAAATTAGAGATAAAACTTTAAGGCTGACTTTCTAGGAAAAACTTGAGAAATGCATCACTGATTGTTGATTGGAGTCGTTTATCAGGTCGCACAAATTAAAGTACATCGGTGACCAAAACTTCTATAGTGAAAATCTGGTCAGTTTTCGAATAATTCTAAACCACCAAAAATGAAACATGGAAAGAATGTAGAAACTACAAGGTCAAACCAAATACCACTAGCATGATCATTTACCTGAAAAGATTTATTTGTTAAAGAGGTCTTTCTTAAATCGCAAGTGTTTTTTCTTAAATCTGACTAAGACCTTTTAAATATTAAGTGATAAAGTGTCAATGTTACTAATTAGAGGCTACACCGCTGTTCTTTTCTAGTTAACAAATAATGGTCGGTGGCATTTTGCACTTAATTCTCTACATCCTTCCATTAAAACCTGTAAATTAGCTGCCAACTTGCTTCTCGGTAAATTTCCAGGTATGAAAGTATATTTCCTCTTTTAGAAAAAAGCAATTTGTTCAATTTATTCGGTTCAAACTCTAGAAAGAGATAATTTAAATCTGTTGTCAAAAATAATGGACAAATTTACAAATTCAAAAGAAGTTTGAATTCCAGGCAAAAACCAAATGTAAATATAGAAATTTTTACGTAAAAAACTAATTGCTTACTCCACAAAGTATACAGTCTTTTGTCTTCTTTACTGTAGATCAAAACATTTGTTTATTGTACCACTTTTAAAATTAAAACTGTACACTGAGGAATATGAAATTAATAATCTTAAGTATTCGAAGACATGTACGTATGACATGATTTCCATGACATTATTACAACAACGATATTCAAAATGGTTAAATTTTACATTTTACGAGTACAAATAAGATTCAAAATAAATTTAACTTTCTACTGTCTACACTATAGCTCTCTGTTAATTAAAATTTCTTATTTTAGCTCTAATTAAATGCATAATTAAACTACCATCGGAAAATGAAAAACTCAATAAGTTAGTTTAACTTATGTAGAAAAAATCATTACATTAATTATGTCATTTTAGACTTTACGAGGAATCCATTTCCAAAACAGAAAGTAACTTATCCACTCTTCGTAAAAGCATGATGGAGACATTAGTTGACCTATCCGATGTACTAGCCAGCAGAGCGAAACGAAATATTCCAGAGGTTGACAAAATAATGAAATACTTTAAAGAGAGAAAATGTGACGGTGAAACAGATAAAGCTAGTGAAGCAGCACCAACGTCCGCCGAACCACCATCAACATCCGCCGAACCACCAGCAACTTCCACCGAAACACCATCAGCTCTCGAAAACACAGCTATAACCGGCAATGAAATGCCATTTAATTCAACCGAAATATCAGCAGCATCAGCCGAAGAGCCCTCAACTTCGACTGAAGCACCACCACCTGCCGAAGCTCTACCAAAAGAAGTACTTTCAAATTTAACTTGATTATCATTGTCGTTACCTCCAATTTTATCACCTTTAGCCGGACCAATAACTTCAACCCCAACACCCGCACTTATATCCAAACTGCCACCAGGTCAAGCTGAAGAATCATCAGCTTCAGCTGGAGTACCATCAGCTCCAGTCGAAGTACCATTATCTTCAGCTGAAGTACCGTCAGCTCCAGCTGGGATACTATAGGCTTCAGTTGGGATACCGTCAGTTCCAAATGAAGTACCATCAGCTTCAGCTAGTCTATTCAATTTCAGGTAGTATATCATTAACTCCAGCTGGAGTACCATCAGCTTCAGCTGGAGTACCATCGTGTTCAGCTGGAGTATCATCAGCCAGTTGAATTAACATCTACTTTAACGGGAAAACCATCAATCCTAATTGGGGTACCACCAGCTCCAGTTGGAGTCTCATCAGTTTTAACGTGACTACCATCATCATCAGCAAGAGTACTATCAGGTTCAACGAAAATAATATCATATTCAGCGGGAGTACCACCAGGTTCAGCGGGAGTAACACCAACTTCAGCCGGAGCAGCAACAGGTGATTTAGTATTAATCATTTGATTATCACGTTCCTATAAATATAGATTACATTATTTATGATAAAAAACAAAACCAAACCTTAGTTTTTGTACATGCATGTAGTGAAATTAGAAAATTATTTGACGAAATTTGGATTTCCATGGCCCCAGGATTTACGCACGTGTCCTTATACATCTTGGCCTAGAAAGGCCAGAAAAATAATTAGGAAGACTTTGTTTAGAGTATGGTCAGTGAACCTAAGACTTTATATGAACTCTGTTTAAGCCTTTCGATGCACTCTTTTTTTTAAATTCTACGACTGAGGAATTTATAGCTCGCTCGAAAAGCATACAACTACTGGCATTCGCCGACGCGCGGGCGCAACGTTTTAAAATTAAATATGATGATTGATGATGAAAAATTCCAATTCATTGTTTTTAAATTCCCACAGTTTTGGAACTTGTCATTTCTAAATACCAATTCAAATTTCCTTAGACGTCTTCCAATCGAGGACAGTCTAGAGAAACTAGAGAAGATATCACTATAAATACGATACTTGTGAATTTCAGAACACTTATTATGTAAACTAATTTTTCCCTAAACCTTACGTAATAGAATAAAACTTTCAACGGATTCGAATTTATAATACACCAATTATAAAAGCCTAATGTTTTTTTTTTCTTCTTCATGAATTGCTAATTTGAGCAAACGTATGAAACTTTTGCTAATAATTCAAGAGGTCCAAGAAGAAAATCATTTTCACTTTAGAAAAATCTACATGACTACATCTAGCACTTAACGTCGATTACACGTCACAGAACGGCAGTTTGTTGTGTTATTAATTTCCTGGTTGATAATCGTATTACGCAGGATTCCATATCGGGGCGCTGAGGTCTTAGATCGATTATTCATTTTATTAATTGAAAAAACAATCATTTACCCAGGAAATGAAATTTAGGGGTGTACCGTTTTCGGTGCACGCGGCACAGAACGCTAATTTTACCTGTGACGCAAATATAAATTTTTTATGTGTTATTTTGAAATATTGTTTAGAACAGATAAATAATTCTTTACTGCAGCTAAAGATAGCATCAATGTTAAGGGATTTACGCAGAAATAATATTTTTAAAATATTCCAAGGAAGTTTTGCTTGTTCTCTGTAGCTCTCAACACTTAAAAAGCTCGAAACATCGGAAGCGCAACTACCGACTAAACAAAGGCTAAAACCAAGTCTCAGAAACTTTGGGACAGCAGTAACTTATGAAATAAATTTTTATACAGGGGTCCCCAATCATCGGTGTAATTTAATTTTTAAAAACGCTAATCGAACGATGACAAATTAAGACATTTTTGGATTCGAAAGAGTTCAAGTGTTTTATAACCGAATTATCTTTTCAAAACAAGTTTTTTATAGGTAATTATTATTATAATTACTCACAAACACCTTACTACTCAATTTATTTCATAGAAGCTCTGGGTTTATTTCAATCTGTAATCGCAGTTAATTGGTTAAAATGCGAAATATGAACATGTAATTTTCTAATATACAATCAATTTTCTGTTTCGACATGAAGAGGTGAAGGTAAGCTGAGGACGTCTACATAACTCCACGATGGTCGTGGCAAATTGAGCCAAATTCTTTACGAAATTTAACGGTTTTATATCAGAAAAAAATAATAAAAAGAAAATACAGTTCCTGCATTGTATGACAAATTTCAAGATGCTGAGGTCATTAGATCCAGAGTTATCGACACCACGTAGAGAAATAGCGTTTTAAGAAGAGCGTGTTTAAAGTTTGAAAGCTTGAGCGCGCTACGGTGGTGCCAACTTCTAGGTTAAATAACTTCGCAAATACTTTACATGTTCAAAAAACATTCTAAAACTTTATTCCACTCACTTTAAACTATCGAAGTATGTATAAAAAGTGATTTTTCAATTGTCCACACTGAAAAATGCCTTAAAATCCAAACGATACTCCACTTGCCAGAACCAATAATTATTAATTAATTAAAATACTATTTTTAAAAAATGATTTCTCAAAGCTGAAACCTCCAAAATATAAGAAAAAGGCCTTCAATTATTCAAAATTTCTATTTTGAAGACTTGAAATTTTATTCTAAATACTATGAAATTTGTGACATTAAAAATTAAAAATAGAATAATATCTTTTTAGCAGATGCTTTAAATTATAGTTATAAATTTTCGCTTAACAAATACTTATTATTGAGGTATAATTTGTTTCTGCATACCAACGGTCGCCAACTCCTAATGAATCAAGCATACTTTGTCCACTTTTCGTCAAAAAGCAACACCATTGTATTCAAAATGTCTAAAGATCATCTCATTGTCAGACATGATGCACTTAAGAGCGAAATTGTGAAATACCGACATAATGATTCAATTAATCATATGGTATAAAAAAGACTTCAAGGTCCACAATATTTTAATTTGTAAAAGCTCCATTATTAAACCATTAATCACACTGTGATTGAAACATGTTGCATTTGTTTTCAAAGCACCTACTCTACAAGCTACTCGTAAATATGTACTTAGAATCTAATCGATGTGGTTATAGTAAACAATTAGAGGGAGTATACATCATTTTGTCATAATTGTGCTTCAATTTCGATTAATTTCTAACCTTTAAATGCAGAAGAATTTTAAATGTCGACTTTTAAAATAGAACTAATTTATCATATCAATTGCAACATTTGGGGTGCCACCTGAAGGCTGTTGATAAAATTGGAGGCTTTCAATAGATGCCTTACTGTTTCCTATATAATTAAAACGTTTTTGAACTAATGTCTCTATTTTAAACCATTAATGTTTATTCTAATAAAACATAATCAAAATACTTAAATACTAACATCTGTTTTTCTACATTTCAGATGAGATCTGTACACGTAAAAATTGTCGTTGTCATGCGGAAAACTAATTATACAACAATAAATATCAGTGAGTTCTGTGCGTAAAGGACCTGGATACATGCCACATACTTTGCAAATCTCTTCTGTTTGAACGACATTAATTATTTATATGTGTATGATAGAGAGAGGAATTTATTATAGATTAAATTAATAGTTTAGTTAGTGCATTAGTCTGTTCAATCCATGTCCTTTTCCACATTTAAATGTCAATATGTGGATTTATTTCTAATAAACCATCACAAAAATTTACGAAAAAAAAATGTATGTTGTTCCATATATACTTACTGGAAATATAATACTAATTATAATATATTAAACGATGTTTATATTTAAAAAGAAAAAATATTATTTAACTTCTTACGCAACACTCTTCTTTGGAAATTTGATTGGGCTTGTACCAAAAAAGTAACACGGTTTTAAGTTATTTACTAGGTTCCCAAAGGATTCAATGGAACTCTTATAGGTTCGTTTCAATAGCAATCGTTTGGTCCAATACTTGTAATTTTCGAAAACTAAAACTGCACTAGACTTGGTAATTTGGCATGATTCAAATGTGTTTTGATCGAGACTTAAAAGATACATTTGTATTTTGGGCCAATTTTAAAGAATCAACTTCTAAATTCTGTCGAGTGGGGTATTAAATTAAAATCAGAATAAAAATTGTATAAATGTATAGAAATGAAATATACAAATATGAGAAAATACTGTCAGCTTCGATTAACAAAAATATTGAAATAGTAAATACTGCTTGCATTATTTTTCTTCGAAGAATAAAATTCAGAATGCGAAAAATCTTTAATTTCTAATGTAATGTAAATGTTTATGAAAAATTGTGGAAAGTTTACTGTTCATAAATTTATTTCTATACCTTACTAGTAAAAAACCAAATTTCTAACAACTTGTTCCACCGTTTATTTTCAATATATGTAAGAAAATAAAATATTTTTGAATTATTCTTAATTAAAACATATTTTGTTTAGCAAAATAAACAATTTCAATGAAATTTCCCACCTATAACCTTCAAATTCGGACTGCTTCGTTTAGCTTCACCTTTTTATTATATGATAATTTCCTTAATTTCCTATTTCTAAAATTCAAATACACACGCCATCAAAATATCAGCTTAGCTCCATAATGAGCTAAATTATTTTTTAATTCCATTTATAATATAAATAATATATTTATTACATGGAAAGTATAATTTTGAGAAGGAAAATCAAATTTAAAATATAAGTTTATTTTCTTTCAATAGTGCAGCAGAATATTATTTGTTTATGGTCATATATACGGAGATATCCAAACATTTATTCCAGATGTCTACAAGGTCAAGATTATCTAAGTATCAGGTAGTTTGGAAAAGAGGTGTCATTTTCTAAACTGTTCAACTTATGAGGTAAGTGATGTCCTAAAAGTAAAACCACAACGCACTTACTCTTTTCAACAGATTTGTAGAAAATGATAATGGTGCCTTGGTCGGTCGATGTGGAATGCCATGCATTTACGAGCCATATTGATGAGAATTTACTTCAGGACATCGTGTCTGCAACATTATCAGTAATACGAGTATGCGTACAGCATGTTAAGAAAGTCAAAGTGTTCAAAAGAACTATTAACTATTAACCAACATTTCAAAAGTAGCGGATTTGTGAATGACTTAAAATAGCATACAAAAAATATAAAATAATTGTTATAAGTTTAAAGAAGTTTTTTTTTCTGTCATTCTCTCAAATACAAAACAAATTAGGTAGGAAGGATAATTTTTCGTCTTACATAAAAACGTTTATTCAAATACTCTTAAATAGAACAATTTATAAATTATATTTTTAAATAGATCCTATGAAATTTTCATTAATTAGGTCGAAAAGTGCGTTGAATAGAAAGAATTAGTAGTATTTCTGATAGATTCTGACTTCATGAGGGCCATTACATCTTCGAAAGTTGTTGCTCGAACCAAAAATAAATATCCAGATACCCAGTTTTAATATTCTCATTATATTTCGAATGTTTAAATTGTAGTATATTTCACATAAAAGAAAAACTTAATGTTACTCATCAAAGGCTGGATATTTCTACAAAAAAGTGCTTTACAAAATTTCTAGTCAGGTTACGGTCTACGAAGAATTTTGAAAAAAGACCGCATTTCACATTTTTGAAAATGTTGAAAATGCATTTTTTTGAACAAGCTACTTATTGAAAGTTACAGAAAAACGCCTTTAGATATTAAAGTTCATACTTTACAAACAGAAAACCAAATAGAAATAGGGCAGTGTAAATAAAAGACGACGGGGTAATTTTCATGAATTTACTCAAATCAAAATAAATAAGAATACATAATTACAGACAATAAAATAATATACGAGTGCGCAAGGTGGGGGTTAGTTAAGAAACTCTTTACGAAAGAGGTGAACTCGTGCTAATTAAATAATTACTTTCTTCACAATACAAAATAATCCGTATTCGAACTAAGCTACTACAGTAACACACGTATAAAATAATACAATAGTTATCAATAGAATTATAAATAAGGTGTGATGCTTAGGTTGCAACCAACAATCGAGGAACAGCGCAGTCAGTGGACTTCACATTAATATTGTCGCCAATTCGAAGAATGCAGAACGCAGAGGATGCCTTACGTCTAAGAATTTTTGGTCCGATAATAAATAACAAGCAAAAACTTTTAATTTAAGGAATTTGAGGTTATCCAAATGGAGGCGCGCTCCACTAATTTAGAAGGGCTTTCGGAGTTTTTCGATTGCGTTTGTGAGATGGAGAATCTCTGTGTTAAGCTGGGAGACAAGGGTGTCGAGCTTGTCGACACTGTCTAGGATCTCGACACGCTCTGTATGTGGATTGAAGCGGACTTCGAAGGGCCGGGACATGGTGGAGACCCAGCGTCTGAACTTGTCTTTGGCATCTTCAAAGCTGTCTGCTACGTAATAGATTGGTTGATATTCCTGATCCTGATAGGGCTGAACGGCTGTGGACGCTGGTTCGAATGGCCGGAGTTCTGGCTTGTCGCTCAAGGCATGGAGAAGTTCACCATAGGATGATAGGAGACCTGCTCCATAGGCCTTGATCTGTCCCTTTTCCTTGCAGAGACCAAATTCAACAGTGAACCAGTATACCTGCAAGTAGTGTGCATTTTTAAAACATCTCTTAAGTCAATATTTTTACTCGATTAAACTAAACCATTCCTACTGATAAGTCTACTTTTGTATCTATCAGGACATATTTTTTCCTTTATTTTTAAATACAAAAGCTACTGAAAAGTAATTTTTGCAAAATTTGTGAATGAGAACCAATAAAGAATTGTTAAAAAGTTTTGTTATTATGTTTCAACACTACAAGAATTTGCTTGTGCAGAGTCGTGACTTCTTTACCCGTGCGTTGCTATCACACATTTTGAATAGTAAAACAATAATAGTAAATAATAGCCAATAGCCTGGTTATATGTTATTATACACTCTAAAAGTGGTGTTAAACTTTTTCAAAGCATTCCAAAGAATTCCTTTTCATCTTTCAAGGAATTAATAAAAATAAAATAAAATAAAAATTAAATAAAAATTCTAAAGTTTTTGGTTTTCGATTTAGCGCTATTAATTTTTTGGAATATCAATAGCAAAGCATAATAAATTGCTATTTAAATTTCAAATGTTCAAGTTTTCAAAATATACGACCATTCGTTTTCTTTAACAGCAGATATACTTAAAAATCGAGAGTTAATCGCGTGCAGATATATATACATATATATATATTTCTTTTTTTTTGTAAATCTAAGAAAATAATTCTTAGGCTTGTATTTTAACACATGAACGTTGTGTATATGGTTGACTGGATTAAAAACACCAGACAGCAATTTTATCTATGGAGAAGCAAAAAAAAGTGAAATTTCCGCATATCTGCATATCAGACCGCGAAGTTCGCGGTATAGTTACGAGTAAAATAATTTTTAACATGAACTTGCACTTATATGCGCCCAGGGCTCGCAAGAGATAGTAAACAAGCATGGGTTGCACTGCGATGGCGGCAACCTTGGGCGGCTTATTACGAGATTACTTGGTCAACTGGATATCTAGAGCAGTCAGTTTTAGAAGACATGAGCCAGCGGAGGAGAAGACATTGGCTTTGGCTCTTGGAAAAACGAAAGAAGGCCTGATGCCGTCAAGTGAATTTTTCAATGTCTCCAACAATTGGCAGTTAGTTGCATTCCTCGTCGAACATTTATAGTGTGATTACTGCCAAGATCGCGGTACGATCGTACAAGAAAGAACTGCATCGCGGTGGCGATCGGCGACCAGGCCAACTATGACGACCTCGACATCGTCCATCGAAGCTGTTTTAACATTTAAATGTTTTAACAGCCTTTTGCACTCTTAAATCGTAATGCCATTTTCTTCATTACTGTGGCTGCCGTCTTGGTCATGTCTTGGCTCCTACAATTTATTTAACGTGGCCCGTCGGGCACTACAAGGTGAAGCACGTTTCGCGAGCTATAACCCAATATAGCGATTTCGATCGAGTGCCGTAGCAATGACTTAGTTAAATCTCGCTCACGGGTAATTAATAAAATTTTATAGTAAAATCGAGCCAGAGTACTTACAGTCGATAGCTTTTCGATTTCTTCGTCCGATGCACCCAACGAGGCGAGACCAATCTCTTGAGAGAATTGTGCGAAGCTAGGATCGGCCAGCAACGGCATGTGTCCAAGGAGCTCATGGATGCAATCACTGCAAAAACAAAGACGATTATAATGTAGTTGGGTCATGGTCCAGCACTTCATAATCAACATCACAGCATCAAAGCATCAAGTCGATGGAAGGTCTCCCGTGCCCCACTAATTGCGTTAGATTCTTCCATTGGAGCTCGGCAATCCATTACCCTAATAGCTCCGAACTTTTGTAGTCTAATAGCCAATTACAGGCGCTGTTCAACTAGAAAAGAACTTCTTGCAGCGACACCCTGTTCCGGGGAGGGCGAGTGTAACTTTAAATCCTACAGAACGGATGGTTCGCACTCACTTCAAAGAGGCTCCTACCACCGAACAATTGAATTAGCATCCGGCTAAAGTGGTACACGGGAAGGAACCTTTCTTCGACTTAAGGTTGAGCCCTTTGTACAGTTCCAGAATTCTACACTCTGAGAAATTTTAACCATGCGAAAAGAGTAAAATATCTTGCATTAAATTTAACTTTGTACATCAATTATATTGAGGCTGCGCGGTCTATAAATCCAATTCAAAATCTCTTTACAAAAAATTGTAAAATAGTTACATCGATTAACAGGATAACTGACAAAGTCATTTTTGTTATTAATAAATCGTCCGAATTTAAGTTCTGGTTTCAAAAACGCATGGTTCAAATTTGAATTAGCATAAAATTTCTTAGAGCGTAAAGATAAATGTATAATTAAATCCAACTAAAATTAGGTACTTACGGTTCAGGGGTGTGGTAGGGTGAGTTCACGTGTCTGACGTACTGGGTACTCTGGAAAACTCTGAAAGCGAGCGATGCCAAGAAATCGCGGGCTGTTAGGAGTCCAGCGGCTGGACGAAGGGTGAATCCGGTGTTCCTGCGCAAGAAATTGCTCATCTCCTCAAGTTGTGGGATACGGTCTTCGATAAAGATCTGCTCGTCTTGCAATTTCTTAAAAACAACCCGATATTCTGCGCAGGCATGTTTTGGCATCAGATCAAGAACAGTCCTGAAGACGGACCTCCAGGTCTTATTTTCAACATCAGTGTAGGTGATGTGAGGAATCGGATCACCGTACTTGTACTTGAAGGCAATCTCAGCGATTTCCTTCCTGCGCTGACGATAGACCTTATCCGCGAATCCTGGATGATTCATGTCTAGATCTGGCTCATACTTGGTCATCAAATGATTGCAGTTGTCCAACTCGGAGGCATGTTTCGGGAACCAAGGAGCCTTGACGCTGATGTAATTTTCAGCTAGTAAATTAATGCTGCCAAAAGAAGCTGACTGACGGAGAGATCGGATGAGCTGAAGGAGATTAGCACGAGTCATATCTAATTTAATCAAGACATCATGCTGGATTCCATCAGCCTTGGATGGACGAGATTCAAGGTGCAAAATGACGCCACGGTATGTTTCAATAGCCTTCAGAATGCGACCCAGGGAGCTCATCCCATCCTTTAAGCAAACTACCAAAGCTGCACGTTGTACTGTATTTTCAGCCTCGGGAGATTCAGATGCTGCATTTGCCAATACGACCTCATCCTCGGTCAGTCCAGCGTCTGTAATTGCGTGATAAGTTTAAGGTAAGTATTTGAATCCTTTAGTAAATTTCGTTAATGCAGAGTTCGTTAAATAAGAGTTCATGAAGAAAACAAACATTTTTTGGTGTTAAATTAAAGGCTAGAAGTATTTTTGTAATTTAGAAAACAAAAACTAAGTCTTTATAATTTTTATGGATGAAGTACACATCCTACTCTTCTTGCTGCTCACACAATTCTGGCTTTATAGCACCAGATATGAGCACTCGCTAATTGAGGTCAAAGCGGTCTTAGGATTCCCCTTTAAAAGTCCACTGAATACGAAAGAATGCAATAACCTTAACACCTATTATACTAAACTAAACCATTTCCGAACCTCATTCAAATTTTTGTATAGTGGTAGTAATCTTTATCTGCTGACTGCCATATGGCCAAAGCGATTTGCCGACACTTTTTCCTCGTTCAGCGACTAGGGGATTTCTACAAATTTTGAAATTTTAAACAAGTTTAATGTGGATTCTCCAGTCACACTAAAAACTTGAAATGCACATTTCTAAATCACTGATTCATTGAGTAGAATTGATGGCTTAATATTCTTTAACGTGAAAACCACGTGAGTTTGATCTACTCGGTGGGATAACCAATTAATTAATTGTTAAGACCTTTAATGAAGCTATTTAAATAGTCTGATTGCAATTAAGATTTTGTTTTTTAGCTGATGTGTTTGATTTGTATGTATTTGATAATTAATATGTTTGAGCTTTTCATTGTTCAACTTCAAAATAAAATATTTAAAAAGAAATTTGTATGATAAATTAGGTAGGCTTAAACATTTTCTAATAATTATCTTATAAAATTATTGTTTTTTAATATAAACATAAACATCAACAGAAAATTATAAGAGAAATATATTTTTAAAACTTTTGAAGCATGTCTTTAAAAGTTTTCCAAAATAGCAACTTCAGTTAAAAATAACTTCCCTTGATTGAACTTCCTCGAAAATATTTGGGCCAATTTGGTCTCACTTTTCTGAAAAGAAACGAAGTACTTTGCCACAGGGCAATCCACCCACAACCAGTGTTCTTTTTGATTTTTCAATTCAACGCACGGTCTAAGCATAAAACTTTTGCGAAAGCGGACACGGAAAAAAAGAGTTTGGAAGTAAAAGAAAAACGAAAAATTATAGAAAATATGAAATGCGCTGATCCACAAGTGAATTGTGGAAATATTCTTAAGTGTCGCGTGGGAAGTCGATTTTCACCCTCCATTTACCCTCTGATGGATTTTCCCTTTGTTATCCAATAAAATAGTGAGAAAGAGCAAAGGAAAATGTCATATGAATTTCTATGTTGAATGGGATACAGAGCGGTTTATTCATGCGAGTGCGACTAGAGTCGCTAGACATTACGACTTACCATTTGCGTTGCTTCGTCTATTGTCCTCGGAGGATTGATCATTTTGTTGCTGCACATCTTCAACGTCTGTATTTTTTTTATTTAAAAACAAACATGCAAAGGAAACGACAACGGAAAAAGGAAAAAAATGAATTAATTGGAAAAAAATTATAATATTTACTATAATTCACAAACCTTCAAGAGTTGGTTCGACAGGATCGACTTCCTCGATTTCAGGTTGTTCAATTTGTTGCTCATTTTCGAATTCTAGTTTTTCTTCTACTCAATCCGAAGGTAGAAATTTAAAATAAAATGAAAAAGAAAGAGTTAAATGTAAATAAAAGTAATAAAGTAAAAAAATAAAATCATTAAATCCTACCTTGGGGAACATGATGTTCTTGTGCCTGAGCTTGGAGGACGCAAGTTTCAAGACTGGCATCTTTTTTTTTTGTATAGTAATAATAACATTCAAGACAACACCAAAAAGACGATTTAAAAACAAAATTAAGTTAATAAAAAAGCTTAAAAAGTCAGAACTTTTTGTTAGTTGACTTACCATTGGAGCGTTGACGAGCCTCCTCCAAGACAGACTGCTTGGTCTGCTTCACAACAAGTGTCTCAAAGCGAGCATCGTCCACTAGAGAGCGGCGACGAGATGGATATCCATTCTGCAAAAGACAGATGAAGGAATGCGTTTTAGACGAGCTTATAATCCGATCATAATTTTTCAGTCACTTAAATAAATCTCCCGGCCCTAAGGGTAATATGGGGGTGGAAAGAAAATCCCCTTCGCATCACCTAAGACGAATTTATTGCTGTCGCACTGTGCTATGTCTGCTGCGTGCAGCTCCTTCTTTTCCATCCAGTAAGAAACCCTCCCCCGCAGCCAGATTAGGAATATCGTTGAGGGTAACCCTTACCAACGTCGGCGGAAATGGAAGGAAATAAGCTTTCACGAACAATTTTCCCTTTGTGACTTTGACTTAGCACCCAATCCACCTACTTAACCACAGTCTTAAGTTTCCGCTCTGATGGCTTCTCGCCTCGTCTTTTTCTCTTGCTTTTTGATGGATAGTCAAGAATCGTTCGGAACTAGAGATCGTCAAGACCCAACGACAAGAACTAGAACGTTTCTGAAGGCCTCGAGGAAGAAATCTGAGAAATCAAAGTTAATGTGAAGGGCGGCTGCACGCGTAAGCAAGGGGTCACAACGGCTACTTCCGTTGCAACTTTTTAAATGACCAAGAATGAATTTTTATTCATGCTTGTCTGTCTGAAAGTGATTCTTCTTGCAAATAAAAATTGCAACAAATTGACAAAAAGCTAAAATTGAAGAGTTTTTTTTTCTGAAGATCATTTAAATCGACTAACAAGGAACTGATTAGCAATATTTAAACTCCATGGTGGTATTTCTTAATTACTTAAACATATCCTTCAGTCATTTACTGAGATTACACAAAAATATGACCATCATGTTATCAGAGATAATTAATCTAGTAAATTACTTTTAACAACGTATTGATCATTCACAACAGGAAGTCAAAGCCAAAATCAAATTGTGTAAACGAATTTATTATTATCAATTTCATAACATTGCAAAACATCCTAATAATGGTTTTATTCGTGCTTATTAAATTAATTCGATAATATCTCACTATCATTGGAAACTTTGTGATAAAATTAGCTGTTGTTCTGTGTTCAAATTTTTATTTTTCGAATATTAAAAAATAAATAATGTTTTACTTCAATCAAAGTAATAAAAGTAAATTCGATAACCCTATTAATAATTAATTCATTTTTCAGTTACGCAATGTATAACGAATGAATACGGATAAAAATACTGGCTTTGTTCCAAACCTATGAAAATGCATAACTACACAAACAGAATCAGTCGGGAATTCCAAATAAATTATTCAGTTACGCTCTAGTTTTATCAAATGTAAATTTTAAACACGACAATGATACGTGTCTGCAGGTGAAAGTTACTATCAGATACTAATGTTGTTCTAGACTTATCATTAATTTGTTAATTTGATTATGATTTCTAATTTTATCCATTATTATAAATTTAACAATTAAAACACTTGAACAAATATATTAAATTTCATTTGTGTTTCTGTAACTTTAAAAGCCACCAAAAATTTTAAATTGTAGTTTAATTTTATCAACTTACTGATATTGTTTTATGTAGTATTAATATTTCTAAAAAATCCTATTGGAATTAAAACTAATAAAGGAAATTATGAATTTTCTTTCAATTTTTAAATTTATGGAAATCTTGAAATATGAGGTTGAATATCTATCCTACTAAAATTTGTTCTACTTTGCAATTTAAAGTCATAATTAATTTTTAATATTTAGATTCAATAAGAAAACTCCTAATTTTATTAAAAATGTTTTTTTTTCTTATTTTGCTGATAAAATTATTTTCTTTTCTATATTATAAAAGCTCAAATAAAAATACAATATGATATTCTTTATGCCTAATACCTTTCGATGTTTGTTCAGTTGCGTTTCGTATAGGATATTATAGAAGATATAAAAAGGAGTCAAATTCTGGCTGCATGATATGAAATATGAAACTGACGATTACTTTTATTTTTCTCAAGAAAACTTGTTCTTTAAGATGTTTTCTTGTAAGATATATAAAACAAAATATGTACAATCAAAATGAAATAAATATATTTAAACCCCGTCCAATAAAATTTGAAAAAACAACCGCCAATATCACAAGACTTAATTAAGCAGAAAAAATGCCTTCGTCGAGCGCGTGATTTTCTCTCGAAAACAACAACAAACAGCGAGAAACACCTGTTAGGCAACTTATCTGCTTGTTATCAAACAAAAGCGCTGGTGCGCCAAAAATCGAGAGGCGTCATAAGACACCGAAAACCTCACGAAGAAAGTTCTCTGAACCAATGAAGTCAATACAAGACGAATTAAATGAAGACGGTTTTACTTTGGTCCATTGGTTTTACTTTGGTCCATCATCTGCTGTCCACTAATAAAACTAACAGTGGAATGAAATTATCGCGGAAATTACCCAATATATTTTGCTTTTTTTTTTGGGAGGGGGGGAATACCTCAAGACGCCATAAGACGCACGCTTTCAAGATTATGATGGTCGTGTAACCATCGAGCGACGCGATTATCACCAATTTCGGTGACTTTCACCTTTATCGGACGCAACAATAGTTTCTTTCCACTCTTACTTTAATGAGCGCGTGATATGCAACAGATGTGGCGATAGTCGCCGATGACCAAATTACACAATATGACTTAATTTAAAGACTAAACATATGCTTAAGTATTGCACTATTATTTACCTCGATGCTATATGACTTCTTGATAGCGAACAATTCGCGGTTTTTCTGAGCTGCAGCGACTGCCATCATACCGGTTAAGGGATATAATTTGCACGACAGGTAACTTCTTGACTGAAAATCACTTAAATCACTTATTTCAGTTGACTGATTTTCCAGGTGTAGACAGTAGTAGATCAATACTGTGTCTTATTGCTTCTTCTTCTGTTTAGTATTATTTTATTTTAATTATTAATCCAAAGGACTCGATCTGTGTCTCAACTTCCAGCGATTGGACGCGACGTTCGATTTGCACTCGATTTGATTTGATATCTTTTTAAAGGATATTACAAGGAGTCACACACAGATCTCGATATATTCTCGACGTTCTCACAAGATTTCAGCTAACTATTTTAAGAAGCTAATAATTACAACAGCGCTACTACTTCAAGAAGCAAGTCTAGAGCGGACGATAGCTAACCAATGCTTGGTTCCTCGGGGCTGCAATCACTTTAAATACCCGTCGACCCCAGCGGTGTACGTTTCTTCGGCACGGCGGTTGCCGGAGCCCCGGGGCCCCGGACCCCACGGCTCCTGCCCTGCCCCACCTTGGCTACCAAAGGTGAGTTACATTGGGGCTGCTTTTGGCTTTGGCTGAGGCCTAAGGCTCGCCCGCCAAGACACCGCGCGGGTCCAAGACGCCGCCGCCGCCGAGCTTCGCTTACACCGCGCTAAATGGGGCTTTTTCTTGAGAAGCTCGCCATGTGTGCGGTGTGTGATGTCGCGCGTGCGTCACAGAATTTCCGGTTCTGATTGGCTGGCGAAGTTTTTGGAACACCTCGCCGAAAGCTCCCAAACGCCGGCAACGCCATCAGTGACCAAGATCTGTGCCAGTGCGTTGGTTCGGTGATTTTTCTCTAGATAAATCGTTTCCTTGAAATCATTCGACTGTCGCACACTGCTCCTCCGAAAATTCCACGGAGCATCTTCTAAGAATCTCTCGGTGCCTTGAAAAATTGGCAGAATTGCTGGAAATTATGGAAATTACAAACTCATAAATCTTATTACGACTGTAGATCGCGTGCTGCGGCTATCTAGTCACTGGAATCGGTGCTAATTTACGCGCAAAAGTGCGGTGAAATGTAACCAGTGCTCGGCGGGTTTCCTGGGGCGCGGGCTTTTCTAGTTTTTCGTGTTAGGTGCATTATTAATTGTTATATCTCAATTATTAGAGCTCATTATGGAAAACTGTCGACAGCTGTCCCGTAACAGGTTGCTTTACTATTTCACAATTATGCGATTCTATCGGCGAGAAAGGTTGACCAGGAGATCCGGTGATCCAGTGATCAAACGAGGCACAAGTGGATTTGGTTTTAGTTAAAAGTTTTATGCGATTAGCAATGTATTTAACGTTAGTGCTAAATAAATTCGTATTTCTAGAAATATTTTGCCTTTATTTGAATGCCTTAAATTATGGTTTTCTTCAATTCTATTATTCAGTGTGTAACTGATTTGTTCCGATGTTCTTAAAAGCACTTTTGGGAAATGAATGCCTATCAATTTTATATACTTATGAGAAACAACATTATTTAAGTTTATTTTATTTTTTGTAACACTTATTTAACTCCTTTTTGTGTAAAGGTGTGTGAATATTCAATGTTTAGTGTTTACTACAAACTAAAAATACGTAGACATTTTTAATATATATTAATATAATTTAAAAATATTACTAACATATCAATCAATCACAAATTTTTATAACATAATATTTAAGATTAATCGATTCAATGTACACTAATAAATAATTCTGTTTTTGTTTTGCTATCCAAAAAACATCTAACTAATTTCAAAACGTTTTTTTTTCTGCAGATTACATATTCGGAAATAATTTTTATTCATATGTGTGAGAAAAATTAAATTGATGATTGATTGAAATTAAAAGAAGTTAATATCTCGCAGTATTTTGAAATACATTTAAAATGAGCGCAAAATCATTTCCATACTACAAAAACATATTTAAATCTATTGAAGTCCGTTCTGTAGCCAGCGCACACCATCAAACTCAATTCTGAAAATGCCCCTATTCTATCAGACTATTTTAAGAAACAATTTAACAAACAGGAAAATCAAAGAAATTTCATATTACATTAACTTGACAAAACCTAAATATTTTCAAAATTTTTCTGAAAAATAAAATGTCGTTGAAAATATAAAACCGCATAACAACACAGCGTAAATTTTACATTTTGAATATTTTTAAAGGGAAATAAAATTACTTATCTTCAGGTTTTGTCACAGATGACACCGTTCTAAAGTAGAAAAGCGTTATTCATAGCAAAGCATCGATAAATTGGAAATACTCATTTTTATTTCATTGTGGCATTGACAGCAATAAAATCTGTGAACAATTAAAAGTAGAAGTTTTTATTATTTCTGTTATGTAATTGCCTTGTATTATACATAAAGCAAAATTTGCTTAGGAATTTTTCTTACTTCTATTATTTTACCTAAGAGATAACAAACAACAGAGAGATAATTTTAATTAACGAATTGCTTATTTCAATTATGACAGTATATTACCATTTTAGTAGGCGTAAAAACGAGCGTATCATAATGTTGATTTTTATATAAACGTACATTTTCTGTTTTGTCCTTCATATGCGAATCTATTTTGTAATGGTTTTTCTGAAAATAACTAAGCTAACAACACCTAAATCATTTGATTATACGAGCAGTAAGTATTTATTCAATTCAGGGCTATAAGCTTTTAGGAAAAAATGGAAATGATTAACTTTTGTTTTCAAGGTTGTATACATCGCACATTAAATTTTTTTAGAATTTATATCGATCAGAATAAATGAACTTATTTGCTTTTTTATATCCTACGCTTTTTATAGTTAGAAACCTAAAAATCAGGAAGATTAAAGGATTCAAGAAAGGAAAAAGTGAATAAGAGTCCATCGTGTTCATCTTTTTAAACAATGTTTTGTTGCATGGTGGCAATCAAATTGAAATGAAGTCCGGGAACAGGTAAACATTGGTCTTTTTGTAATAGTACGACCTTCGTGACTATGAACGTGATTACAGTACATAATCTAAAAATATAAAATTTATAAATGACTGGAAATTGCCAATAACAATTGCACTTCTGGTTACTGGTGGAATATCTACAAATTATAAGTATCAATCTCGCTCCAAACGAATGTGTAATTTGATTTGGAACTTGTTATTAAATATTCATTTTACTGTTTTTGCGCTCATAGTGAAAGAAAAAACAGATCCAATGGGAT
This sequence comes from Proctacanthus coquilletti, assembly GCA_001932985.1. Classification (NCBI taxonomy): domain Eukaryota; kingdom Metazoa; phylum Arthropoda; class Insecta; order Diptera; family Asilidae; genus Proctacanthus; species Proctacanthus coquilletti. Next base: position 150,540 of record MNCL01000191.1, on the reverse strand, counting down.
TTCAGCACAGATTAAATATCTCATTAAATAGCTTAAAGAATTGAATAATTATATATAACAATAATTATTACATTATTTATGATTTTCCAATTTTCTATGGTGAATATTTGGAAATTTTTCCAAAAATCCAGCAAGTCAGAAGTTTTAATTGTCACGTGGTACAACACTCCACCCGTGATTACATTTTTCCTTCATAGATGAATAAACACACAAAATACGAAGACTATCAATTTTTTTCTATGAGAAGCTTTAATGAAAACTGTTACAAGTGCAAACAAAAAAAAGCAAAAAAAAACCTGAATTAAATTAAAGCCGGTAAATCACTCGATGGCGGTTAAATTAGAGAGAAACGCACATGAGCACCTGTCGCTATAAAATTTATGTATAACAGATTACTTCGCACCTTGAAAACAGATGATAGTTGTTCAGAGTTCCATAAGAGTGTTAAGTTGTTAAAATTATTTAAAAATGTCAAGAGCTTCACAAATTTACAATTAACAATTCTAAGTTTTGTAATTGCAAAATGATGACCAGTTTATTCATGGAAGAACTTATTTTAATGAATTCAAGAAAATGAAGGTGCAAAATAGTTTTAATAGTAATTTAGAACCAACCACAAGGGAAGTGGGCTACTTAGTAAGGTGGCTAAGCCTATTATATCCCAAGGCATTCCAGGTAGCTGTGGAGAATTTTAGGAGAATTGCTGCTAATAGTGAAGTTAATTAAAAAATTATTTATGAGCTTCTGTTCTTTCCAATTAATAAAAATGCCAGTACAAGATTTTTAAGATATACTTATTGATTTATTTATGCATCGATCATACGGATAATTTCATGCAAAGGAAAAATTAATATACAATCAACCCTCTAATAACACGGTTAATTGGTTCCGTGTTATTGAAAACTGTGTTATTCGATACCCTAGATACATGAATGAACATTTCGTGTTATTCGAGGGTTGTCGCAACTTTTAACAGTTCTTCATTCAAGATCCGTGTAATTTAAGTACCGTGTTATTCGACGCTTCACTGTATACGTATAAGTAGACTTTTAAAATGTAACATATGAAATAGTTGCCAATAAACTTTTATAGTTTCGTAATTATATGGAATTTGTATTTTGGCTTTCCTTTCATGTTTTACCCTTTGTTTTGACAACGTCTGGCATTTTCGTACTGTTGAGATAAAAAAGCGTTTGTGTTAAATTTTACCATCAGATAACGCCTTAAATCAACCTAAATTGGCATGTTTTAGTAAACTGAGATATTTAAATGCTGATTTCTTAAGACATCGTGCTTTTCCCTTTGATAATAAAATCACTACTATTTTAAAACAGTGTCGTATGGATGCGTCCTCACGCAGCCTTCAATTTAAACTCTTTGTAATTATTCCTTTGATTTTTTACAATATCGAATCGATTAATTATCGGCAAAGTAATTACATCATCTTTTTAAAACCATTCAATTAGAAATAAGAAAAAATGTTAGTAAACACGCGAAAGGTTAGGAACATATTAAAACGAAGAAGTTATCTGCGGTAATAATTGAAAACCAATAACGCGAGACCATTAAAAGCAAGCATAAAGCTAATTAGCATCACATCACGAAGTCCGATGTCGAGATGTCGGCCGTCCAGATCTAATTTTATTCTCAAATCAGCATCAAATATCATCGCCTGTGCTAGAGGATCTCCTTCAGAGATTACTGGAATTTACGTGAACTTCTTTAAATATTCCATGAAGCAAAAAGAATAGATCCGATAATGCACAGATGTAGTTTGATCGACAACGATCCTTAAACATTAATGACACGAACAAAATTGGAAAATCAGCCTATTTGTAAACATTTTTTACAATACTCTTACATAAAATGACTTAGAGTTGATGGCACGTGTTTTACGACACGTTTAATAAAGTACAAAATGGAAAAGAAACACCGACACGTACCCGGTGTAATACGTATACACGCAAATGCACTAATTCTGTCCAGTTTAATTAACTACACATATTAAGACAAATTTAAACCCGCCTTGAGATGGTCAATTACGATAAACCAGCCTTGAAGTGATTTGCATTTCAACCTCAGACGAAAGCACATTCATTGGTATTTTCTGCAGTTACAGTGCGTCATGGAAGATGAAATTTTTAATTGTGATTAGAAGACACTTGCGTAAGGTGCAGCTTTACGCATGCGATGCAGGCCGTTAGCACAAATAACCCGAATCGGCACTTACGCACTTGTGCAGTGCGCTTGGAAAATTTCCCAGATCTGACAAAACCGTTTTATACCAGCCAATCGTCTTTAAGAAATTAAACTTAGGCAGAAGTGGCACGAGCTGATCTCAAAAATCGAACAAGTTTTTTAAGAGATCTTAAAAATTATAGACCGGTTAGGTGATTACTTTTTTGAATTCTTTGTTCTTGTTATTTACCCCGTTTGTGGCACTGTCGGTTTGTCGATGTGGATCATGTGAAATTATGGATTAACCATAAAACGATAATTTAATTGCATTTTATACTTATTTCAATAGAAATGATCATTTGATGCATTACGTGAAAATTGTCTTTGTTCGAATTATCTGAACCTGGGAAATATTTACGTATAGAATATTTTGTATTCAATGCACATTTAAAAATGTACTCAAAACTGTATGTAAAATAATCATTGTAATTAAGTTTAATTACACTCAATTAAATTTAATTACACTCATTTTAATTAATTAAAATTAGAACAGTTTTAACGTTTAATATACGCTCAGCCGCTAATTTTCATTTGCAGCCCACGACATTTTCACATAAACTCAATATTCTATTTTCCAAACTATCAAACAGCTTTATCAACTTTCATGATATAAACTTCTTAAGAATCATATGCAAACAAAATCAAGAAGGGACGAATTACAGCTACATAATTAAAAATCTGTGCATTAATTTAATTAATCTAGTAATTTGCCTACCAGATTTCAGTAATATTTTCCATAAAAAATATTTATATTTATACATAAAAGCTAAACTGAAGTACATATGTATAAATTGATGTACATTTTGTATTTTATTAGTTGTATTAGCACAGACCCTAGTATTTTTTATTTATTTTGTTTTGTATTTTTTAATGTTACGCTAGTAAAATACTTCAAGTTACCCGTTATCTGATAAATATAAAAGCACCAGGAAATAGGCATAATTAATAAAATATAATAGTAAATATTTGGCTCTGGATAATCATGTATAATCATATATTTTAAGCAATTAATATTACTAATTCTAATTACTATAAAGGCTCCTTTTCACGCTACAATATTTCTACTACTGAATTGAATTTTTAATTAATTTTGGTTAAGGGTCACACATTTTTAAAGTACCGAATGATTTCTAGGCTAAATTGAACGCTAACTGGGGTCATATTTACTTTTTGCAACCATGGGACAAAATGCGAGTTGGCTATTAAAATAAATAATAATTAAATAACCAAACAATACCAATTTTTGTAAAAGTGTACTTGTTTTCTAAAATATAAATAATAAAAAAATATCCTTCTAGCCGATTAATAGAATTAATTATATTTAATAATATAATTTTTCAAAAGTCTTAGTCACGCCCAGCATCTATTCATACTTTCTTTTTTTAATTTCATTCAAGAATTCCGAATTCAATTTCACTATTTGCAAAAATGAAAGGAGACGAGAAAATAAATTAACATCTCAATGGATGTACCTATTGTTTGTTTTTAAACACAACCATAAAAAAACTCTAGCAAATGGGTCTATCTGTCCGAGAATTAATCATGAAGTAAGGTCCACATTGGATCCATCAATTTCTCAAGCATTTATAAATATGTTTTACTTCCTTGTAAAATTTCCGATTTCTCTCTGGCATATGCATAAAAAAAACACAAGAGATATTATAATTAATAACAATAATGTCCAATTATCTGTAAGCAATAAATTGTGGCTTTTAGTAATGTCCAGAAGTATTAAGTTTTCAACTGAGTAAGCACATATGAGCGACAACAAACCTAAAAAAATTTAAAAGTGGCCGGTCATATTCTGAAAGTGCTTACGAAGTAAACAACGGCTCGACATATGTGGACATTCGTCAATAAGCTCAAGTGAGTGGTCAGCAGAGCCACTGCATCAGCACAAGCAAGGAAAACAAAAAGTGAGAATTTTAGAAGTTCAAGAAAAGACAATACAAAGAAACACAGAAAAACCATGTGCGTTTCCATTGAAAGGTAAAACGCTAAAAAGCCCCGTATAGTCGTTAAAACCCGACAGGTGAGCGGGGCCAACATATGAATCATCTGTAGAAGCCGTCTGAATGACGGTATAATAATAAATCGTCGGAAATGACGTGGGGACGCATGACACCTTACCTGAGGACACTCCCAATCCAGTTCTCACGGGATAAGCGTGAAATTTTGAAATTTCCAGGTACGCCAGGTAGTTGTTCACCGAAACCCCCTTTGATTGTATAAGCAAGTCTGGACGTGACAGTAGCCCACCGGTTTGATGAACATTAGAAAAGACAAGGGGCTCAATCTCACCTCTCGAGTGTGGAAAACCTGTCCCAGCCAGAAGCGTCCGAATATCACATTGAATACTGCACCTGTCCGGCACTTTATTTCCTCATAATATTAAGGAGCTCTTCAGTGATAAGCCGCAGAGTGGACACCGGTCAGATGACATGTGCCAGCTCTAATTTGACCGCCACCTTTGGCGCCGACGTCACACACATTTCGAAATGGTGCCATGGAATTTCTATCATCTTCACGGCCCACAGCAGACGGGGCTCGTCACTGCTGGGGGATTCCCCATTTTTCTGTGACAGCGCCGGTGCGATGCATTGAAATGATCAGATTTCACCGCAGATGCACCGTTTTATGCAACACATCTGCATAATTTGGTAATTTATTATTAATTAAGTGTGATAAATCCATAACAGTAAAAAATCAAAATCAGCCACTCGAGGAGTGTTCGTCACGTTTTGGACAAATGCACGGAACCGCTTTAGGGCGGAAGTATGTGGAGGCGTATGGTAATTGCGCGCACGTTCGCACCTTTTGTGAGGCACATGAGATGCCGAAATTAATCGAAGGAACACTTCTTAAACGTGTCCTTGAGATGTCGATTAATAACGGTTTACTGGGTTTTTTGCATCTCGAGAAGTACGTAGATTAGATTGATCATTCGAAGGTCGTTATCGGAGGGGGGAAAAGCCTGTCTCGGTCCACTAAGAGCCAGGCTCATTGACTCGTTGTCCATTGTTTACCAAAGGTATCATAGGAATGGGATATAGTCAGATTCGATACGGAAGTGGTCAGCATTTATTTCTCCTACTGAACGAGCTTCAACGCTTGAACTCCACAAACGCCGATGAGCTTCGGTAATCAATCATTTGCTAGCCGCTTGAGATCTTATCACGGCTTCTTTTTTCTAGGTGGCAATTTGAATTATGGAATTGCCTTTTTTATGTGTGATTCTTTTATGTTTACGTCTTCGTTACCGCTATTGCATCATTCACACCTGATCTAATCAACTGTCACATTCCTTTGACTATCTCGTTTAAGAGCTGCTCGGACGTGATTCCGACCGATTGGTACTATCTCCTCTTCCTTCACCCTCGTGCAGCTTTCCTGGGGCGATTACGATCGGGGCAAACTGGCACGTTCGGTTATTTGAAGGGGCACAAACAATATTTTGGATTCGGGGGTGATGTGTACTCGACGTAAACAAAAAGACATGCTAGTGGTCATACCAGTGCAATAAAAAATATCACTTAAAGCAATCAATACTCTCAAAACTGGTGAGTCTAGTTGACCTTAAAACTGAGGAACTTGGATTTAATTCTTATAAGAAAATAGTTTTAGTTTTTACCTTTTCAATTTGTTATTAAGCTGTAATTAACCGTTTTATTATAAAAAATAAATTGTAATTTGTTTTTGGACTCCTTCGAAGAACAAACAGAAAACAAAGATACGATCTGGTGCTTTCCAGTTTGAGGTAGAAATAATTATAGAACTTACGAATCGACGGTCCGAGGCTTTAAATATGACTATAAAACAAAGGTAACTAAAAGTGTTTGGGTAAACAAACATCCTTGGGATATCAAACTGAAAGTTAACTTTATAAATAATTTAATCTGCAAAAATAAAGTAGACTTAACAAAAAATTAAAGAAAGAAAAAACTAACCATATCGCAACAAAAAATTCAATCGACATGGCTTAACCCAATCGCTATTTTTAAGGTTTCTTATCAAAAAACACAAAATGAACCTTTGTAATGAGACTTCGTTGTGCGTTTGCTTGCTGGTGTGTCTCAAAGACTGAAGTATCGCCATGGAATTTGGGACAATTATAAAATTACCTTGCCTTTTAAGCCCATTGAGTGGAGTATTGTCTATCCATTGTTTTATAAATATAACAAAAATAATGCATCAAATTCTAAATTTGTCTCATTGGTACATCAGATAAAGATTACCGGAAAAGTAAAGCGAAGTCTTATTAGGACTAATAATATTTACGAAGATATGTTAATGAGTCCTCGGCGACCGAAAATAGTTCCATTAAAATTATTTAACAAATTTTTCATTTGTTTTTATTGATATTTTGATCCTCTGCACTTAATATTACTACTTAAACAAGGAGGTATATACACATTTTTCAATTATATCAATTAAACTTTTATGCTTTATGTATTTTATGCCTATTTTATAATTTCTTTTTCAAGCATTTATTAAAGAATCGATTACTAGGAGTTTCCGAAGCTATACTTCCACGATATATTCCACGATACTGAAAATTCTGTATCAGGAATATTGGTCAGCTTTTGGGTTTTTTTTATTAGTACCACCTGAAAAGAACTCCATGAGTTTTGATTATAGCATTTTACTACGGAGGCAAAAACTTACACTGGCATTTATCCAAACTTCGTGATTTCTACCAGTATTAGAAGTCCTTTCCCAAAATATGTTTTTTTTTCATTTTAAAGTAAGAAATTAACTTATCCTAATTTACAAAAGTCCCTTTTCGGCAAACATCACAACAAACCCTAGTGTCTCCTACCATGAACAATTTTTCAAAAAAGTGAGCTAATTTTACTTAAGCTGCTATATAAGTCTTCTGGTGTCCCTTATTTTCTTTTGCTCTCGTTTGAGACTAAACCTTTTCTTGATAACAAAGATGTTAAGATCCTATTAACATTAAAATATGTTTTTTTTGCTTTGTTTCATCGGTTTATTTCAGTTTTATATAATTAAAATTGTTTACAGTTTCAACAAAGAAAACGTACAGAGTAGCGGTGCTGAGAAAAAAGAAAAAATTACGTTTTTTTGTAGTAAAAGGAATTATGAAAAAGAAGTAGCAATAAAACGACGTTGTACTCTTACTGCACTTAAACGAGCAAATTTATATAAGAGAATCAACTTTTTTGTACAAGCATATAAAACGTAAGTAGAATCTTAAAAAGCCGTGGCTACTTGACTAAACCCATCAGCTAAGATGACTTGAGTATCATCTTCAACTATCTCCAGAACTTCCTTGAGGCAATGCAGTTCGCCTTTGTTTCAGTCTGACACACTTAGGTTAATCAAGAGGTCTCCCACACTATTCGCTCAGTTTTGCGACACGATCAATAAAAGTCTGTACTGAGATTGAACGATCTAGTTTACGGCGGTCCATAACTTATCAAAAAGCGCGAAGAAACGGCGATTGCTCGCGGCTGGTCTAGTGCGCAAGGTGGGTAATTATAAGAAATCCCATTAATTACCGATGCCAGTGAATAAGTAATTACTTAAAAGCGCATTCTTTGAGCAGGTAGCATTGAAGTCGAGGAAACGAATTTCACATCGGCCTCTGTAATTGAAATCCATTAGCTTTATAACAAGGCCTTGAGGCTGAGCACGAGTCCCCCTCACCTTCTCACTGCCCTAGACGAAATATGATTTTCTAATAAAGAGCGCTAATCACTCACCTCTGCGGCTGAGATCGGTTAAATTATGAAAAATTGCGCGAATTTACGATCACTACGGTTATATGCCGCGAATTGGGTTCCAGGTGTTACTTACGATCGACGATCAACATATCGATACTAGAACCATTATTCTCCCGGTTTCGGTCAAACGCTACAAGTATGATAATCCGGGGAAACTTCCGTCTGGTTGCTGTCGTCTGGACATTGTGTCGATCGCCTTAGGCAAAGCCAGTTGCATTTATTAACCTATAGCTATTATATAATTAGAATCAACATCTGGAGGTATCCGGAATAGCCGCTCATGCATGGATTATGACTGATCGGATCTGATTAGTAGCTCGATCATAGCAATTATAAGCACAGGTGAAGTCTAAGCTGAGCTTTTGTGCAACATTTTTGCATAAATTACAACTACCGCACCGGCTCAAAGCTTGATCTTCAACTACTAAAAAAAGTCTTACGCGCCGCTTTGTTACTATCTGGACGTTGGTAGATTAATCAGGAGGTTTTATGCGTGTCGTAAACTTTAGTATACTTAGCATAACAACCTGCATACTCTACAATAATAACACCCAATATAACTTTATTGTACTGCAATCATGCAACAACCTTGTCCACTTCTTCTTACGTTATGCTTAACATTTTTATCCTGTAGAAAGTTTTCATAAGACCTTGTCACTGATTACGAAATTTTCGTATACTCTTCAAGCTATTCTGATTATATTTTTATAAAACTGCCACACCCCCGCAAAGATAAATATCTATGACCAGGAACAAAATATACGTCGACCTGTATGCCCCCTAGAATAGCATAAAAACTAGTCCGTTTCTATATTCAACCGCAATTACCTTTGATGGCATAATAATGACGGGTGCGGAACTCCTTAACAACACCAGCCGTCGTCTTATTGTTCTGCGATTGTTCTTAATGATATTCTGTAAAAAAATTCCATTATGAATTGAGTAATTAATAATGATTTATTCAAGCTATTTTATATGCCATTTAACGTTGCTCAATAAATAGGACGACCCCTAACTGAAAAATCTCCTTTATCTGGAAAATCCAAATAGTAAAAAATATTTTTATCACACGCGCTCAGTAGTCAGTTTTCTCCTCTAGTTATCCGGAGAGAAAACGAAACGTACTGCCCGCATCGACACTGCGCCATTCGGCGTACCCTGTAAAACCTCCTGCACCGAGAGCGCCAACACTTCAGGCCCTATTAACAACTTCAGTTGGGAAAAATCGTTTAGACTTGAAAATATTTTAACCTTGGATTTGACTCTAATCAATTAGCTAACACCTGTAATTTTATCTACAGAATAGAGATCTTACTGGACTTGTTCATTATGACAAAAAATAGAGTAAAATGTGGGAAAATATTTTTTTATTTCCTATTTTTCCTTTTTAAAAACATCAAATTATAAGAAAATATTATTAAAGATCTCCCGATGTACCAAGTGGAGTGGATATCCTAAGACTTTCAAAATTTTATCTTAAATAAACTTAGAAAATGTTATGAAGTGATTTGTGGAAATTATGAATTTTGCTCCAAAATATTATCTTCTTAATGCCCAAAAGATAGGTAATATTATTTTTAGAGGTTTATGTAGGAGAATTATAGGTCACTAAGTCTATGAGATTTTTTGTTATCTTATAAACGGATGTTTTAAACCTAACTTTTCAGCAGACACGTTTAAAGTTTTCTCCAGCATTATTCGTGCGTTATTTCTAAAAAATGAATTTTTCTGTTTTCTTTTTTTCACATTAATTAAATACAAGTTCTTTCGTTGCTTTTTTATTATTTAACTGAACCCGCTGATTTGTTTTAGATTAAATTTTAAATTGCTACTACTTGCTACTTGTCGTTATATTGCACTATTCGTATGCGCATGTTGTGTTGTCATATGATAAAATTAATCATTTATTTTTATCTTGAATAAATTATTCCTAAAGCTGGCCAATGATTTAAGTTTTCTTTGATACCTAAATAAATTCCCAAAAATTATTTTTTCCTATTGCTAAAATTGTTTATTATTTCTTATTATTAGAGCTATTAGTGACTTAACAGTAGTGTAATTTATTCTTCCTAAAAAGATGAAAGTGCAAAACGTTAATGTTTACTTGTAATATCAATTGCCTGATAACTAATAGATCACTATCGTGAATAACTACCAGTTAGAAGGATAACCACAAACTTAGTTTTAAGTTTTCAGATTATTTTTTTTTTTAATTAACAAAAGGTTTTTAGAACGTTATTCTTAGCTTGTGACTTTTATAAAATTTAAACGATCGGGCGACTTGGGCTGTTCGTAAAAATGATTGAATAATTTTAGAGGTATACGATTATAAAGCTTATGGCTGTGCTGTGCTAGTGGTTCACAAAGTCGCGCTGTGTTATAACGGGGTCAATATCGATTCTATGGTTTCTTTCAACATTACGCCAGAACAAATGGGGAGACAAGTAAAAATAAATCATTTTTCTAGCATGTACCGACTTTACTGATTTTATTCTATGGCATTATACGTCTATGTTTTGTACCTACGCGACCATTCCTTAGCATCTGCAAAAAGCCTTTAAAATTGTGTTGAATTTATTTGGCTTTTGGCCAAACCGTAAATTCCATTGATTCTTAAAGCATGAGCAATGATTGCCCGTGTCTGAGACCACCTCCCCGTGACTAAACGCTTGGAGACCTTTTGGTATTTCTCCATAAATAATTATACTGCTCACAGAGGTGGGTGCAAAACTCAATAAATAATTTTTTTACCTGCTGCTGTTATTACCATTTAGTTTTTGTTTTTACTTTTATTTCAATTTACTCTGGTCCCACCACACGTGCTTCACAGGCTGGGCTTACTTAGCAGCACTAATTTCCACTTGAGTTATTCTGAAAGGCAGAAAATTGCAAGAACCGGCAGAAAAACTATTTAAAATTCTGTCGACTTCTTAAACAAGCTTGAAGGTGTCCCCAAAAGATACCTTACTATGCTTTTGAAGGTATATTACTTTGCAAGATCGGTCCAGCAGAGCCAAATCGCAAATCACGCTGTTTACTCGATTTGGTTCGATGACAAAAACAAGGAATTAGATCGGCGGCGGCGGTACCGAACAGAAATCTTTGTTCTGAGTTCTGAACCGCTGTTTGAGCTTGCTGCATATTGGTACGGGCGAAGGCATTCATATATAACATCCTGGAAAGTTAAACCGGTAACTGGTCTCTCAAAACGCTGTGAAAGGTCACTTCGTGGTGGTGCAGGTTTGCAACAAAGCAGCAGAAATAACTGCAAGGTCAATCCTCTCGCACTCACTTGAATAATTTAAAGTTCAACGAATTGCAGCCGGAAATCGAAAGTAATCCCAAAGACTAATATAGTATAAGTCATAGCACCTAACGAGATAGGATAGATAGATTTTGAGCCGTGTTCAGTCCGCTGACACGGAAGCGCCACCATATATTGTGCAATTGTCCTATGCCCGGCAATATATAAATCAATCTGTACCTGTCGACACAGAACACATGCTGACCGCAATATATCGACTATCGACTCGACTGTCGACTTCTGGCGGCAATTTTTCTAGCTCAGTAAGCCCGAAAGTGACTTACTTGCGTGAATCACGGAGGTTTACGTAACATCTCGACATTGAAGTAATTTCATTAATAACTACGATCACCTGGCTGGCCTATGCTAGTACACGGAGTGGTGCACCAAAAAGTAACAATAACCACTATACCAACTACGGAACCGCGAGTGGGTGTTCATCACACCGCCTTAAGGTGGATTTCCAAACACCGCATATCGGATGCGGAGCATAAGATCGGTTTTTACAATGAAGCCAACCCTGATTTAGTAATTGCTGTGTACTCAGACAAAACGCAGTAATTAACACACTTCCCCCAGGTGCAATAATTGGTGCTCACTTTTACTGCTATGGTAATCAATTAGCCGTGTAATCTGCCGCAAAACCGGTGAAGCTGCAGAATAGTGTATCTTTCTTGGATGATTCATTTCATTCTTGGTCTTGGAGGCTTTCTTTTCCAGGAATTTTCTACAATCAGAAAAAGAGAAAAGGGCATTGACTTGAACACGGGAAATCACAACGTCTCTGAAGAAACTCGTTTCGAGGGATTTACCCAACCGCTTGGACCGTTGAGATCTGTTCCACTTAAGATGATGTTTACACTAATGATTTTACTTGCATGCTGCTCCTCAAATCCATCAGCGGAATTCCGACAACATTCTAAAAAACCATTTACGCGCTATGACGCAAAATTTTCGCCTTATACTTGGGCGGAAAAATTCAGATTGGAGCTCTGGTAATTACATAAAGATACCTGAAGGCGAAGTCATTCGCTAGTGCAAGATGAAGGCTTTCAGCGTAATTAGGGACTTGTTTCCGAGACTAACCGCTGACAGGCCTGATGGGCATTCAGTTGATTTGTATTCAAAGAAATGATTGCCATCAATAAGACAAGCCAGCTTTAAAAAACAGAATGACGGAATCTCATCGAGTGAAAACAACGACTTGATAGTACCTCAAGAACAAAGCTTCCTAAGCTCTCCTCTACATCCTTTTTATGTCTTTTGAGTCATCGTCTACATTTTTTTTAACCCGCAATATCTGTAACATCAAAAGAAACCTCGACTTGACTTTCTGTACGAAGCGGTATTGAACTTGACCTTGAAATCTTTATGAAATTTGCAAGTGGCCATGCAAATTGCTAATCTATAAAGATTTATTTTTAAATTATGCAATTCGGAATTTCTGATTTTTTTTATATAATGATGTATCTTTAAACAACTCCTAAACAACTTCTTAAGGGAAAAACAAGTGCATCCTCAAATTTGCACGTGGTCTAGCGATTCTTTACGCTTATTTAATAATTCTAATTGTCACAGCACAAAAAATGAAGTTGAGTTTGGTTTATATTTAACTATTTATACCTGAATTGCCTGAAACCTTCGATCTAAAGATAGTTAAATAAGACAGATTAAAGTTAGATAATTTATTTAAGAAAGGAAATTTTAACTTTGATGAACGTACTTGCAGGTTATCGTGGATCTCGTCAGCTTGAATATGTTAATATACGAGTATAATATACTAAATTTACTAATAGAATTATTTTAGCATGTAAAAGCTAGGCAAGAGCAAAAGTAATTCTGACTTTTGGAAATGCTTTTAATAAAGAATCAAAATGTCCGACATTCAGATATTTTGTTTGCAAAGCATACTCAAAAATGGTGTTTTCGTTCCTTACTATTAGACACGTTTTGCAGTACCCGAGTGAATATCAGTGGCGAGCTACATAAAACAAAACATAAATATTTTATATTATTTGAAAAGGAGGATAGTGTTATGATTCTAAGATTTTGTTAACTTATCATTGCGAAGCAATATCTGAAATTGCCAAGTAGTAAATTTTTAAATTATTCCGAATGTTATTTTTTTAAAAATTAATTTAATTTATTATATATATATTTATTTATTTAATTTATTTAAAGCTCAGAACGTGGCGATTATTAATTCCTTTTGATTCTTTTTTCACTTGATAGATTGTAAAAAAGATACATTGCCTGAGGAATTTAAGTTTTTTTAACTTTACTAAATCATCCTTCAATAATAATAATAATCAATAAAAGAAGATCACTGTTGTTTCTTTTCGCATGCTGGGTTTATTGTTTATTAGTAAAACTTAGAAGAATATTAAAAAATACGAAAATATGTAAAGTATCATAGTTATTTACTTCAGCTTCATCTTTTGAATGGAGGGTCTTTTGTGGTACACATACATGCAGTAAATTTTTATCGGTTTTCTACCTACACGACGCGACACAACAGTCACCGCGTTTCCAGATATCGAGTGGCCACTGAAATCGCTTGGATACCCCTTTTTCTAAGAAGGCGAGCATGAAGCACTGTGATCCACATTAGAAGTAGATCTTGGAAAACCCCGGTGCATAAGAACGTCACTTATAGGCCCGAGGAATTTCTGCCGAGTTTGACTTATTGGCGTTAAATAAAACGAAAAAAAGCGCTACCAGAAATAGTGTGGCAGAGTAGGGAAATCCAAGTACAAGACCTTGAAACCCTCAAGTTCATGATCTACGAAGGACAACGGTTCCATGCTGAGACAGAAGAATTCAAAGAATAAGAACCAAAGAGGGTTTTACTTGCATCGTGTCAGCACACACATTCGTCTTTGCGGCAAAAAGTTGTCTTAATCAATGCGTACGGACATTGAAAAACCCTGATAATGATTATCGGATCAGTTTACCCGAGAGTAGGTGATTACGTGACTAGAGGCAGATAATGGTTCTTAGAGTATAATTGTTGGAACAATTGCAAGTATTCCCCGTAGATGGCTACTTAAGATTTTAATATCAAATCGAGGGGTAATTCGCCAAAAAGATTTAAGTCTGTTAAGCCCATTAGCGCACCAAGGCCGAACGATTTACATACGATTAAAAAGGCTTATGACTAATCAAAACTTGGATTAGACCTCATATAACCAGTTACAATTATTGCCCACCTGTTTCGTCAGGTCCACAATTGTGAACAATTAAAGCAAAAACGAAAACTTTTCCTTTAAAGCCCGCCTTTGCGATTAGACCGATTCGAATTTTCCGATTCCCTCGAACCGCCCAGTTATTATTCACCAGAAAAGGTAATATAAACAGAATTGATGGCGATCGCAGGTGAAAGGAAGTTTGTGGTCAACATTAAGGTTCAAGGTTATGCAAGAACAATAATTAAATTGATCGCAAGCAAAAACGGGTGTCGAGATACTCGTACTCATACGTTACAATTCCGCTTCTGTCTTGGATTTCCCATCGAATTGTTTGTTCTTAATTTACTGGAGCTCCTGCCAAACCCAACAAGTGGCTAGCAATCTAGTTAGGAAACTGTCTAGCTACTTTCGAAGATAGAGCAGAAAAAGAACGTCAGCGCCCGCGACCCTCATACGCCCATGACAACAGCGGCGTTAGTGCAGTGGCATAATTGATTCAGATAAATTGCATTAATTTAACAGGTGATTCAACTGGTTCAGCATAGGCGACGGAGTATGCATGCACAGTCGACAGGTGGAATAAAATCTCGAATAGCAATTAGATAATTCTGTCTTAATTGTCGATGTCGTTAGTTCGAGGATTCCTGCAGAGGTTAGAGGGTCTCTGAGCGATCATTGTAGTGGCGTCGATCATGTCGTGACCAGGTAAGCAAAAGATCACGCTGTAATAGCCTCGCCGACGAGAACGCGACTCTCTTATCTCATATATCGTTGATAACATGTCCTTCGCGAAATGTTGGAGTCGGGCTTGACGGCCGAGTAACTTGACTACTTCACCGATCGAATCGTGGTCATAAAAGGTTGAAGTACAGAGACGAGGATCAGCTGTTGCTCCTAGGCGATGTCTTATTATTTGCACGTTAAAATTTAATGTAAACGTATTAATTCACTACCAATACGCGACCCGATAAATCTAGTTTATTATTAAATTTTATTAAAGTCATTATCCAGTCTAATTGGTTAATATGGCATTTCTGTTAAAGGAGAAAACAAAGACAATTATATAAAGTTTGATAAAATAAGCTTCAATGACAGACTATCGGGCTTAGACGCCAGATTAGTATCCTCCCAGCCAATAACATCGTAATGTCTATTGTAGAAGCCTCCAAAATGTTCACATATATTTTTTAAATTTTGTGGGCTTTTACGTCGAAGAAAATAAAACTTAGGAATTAAGGCAAAAGAAATATACATGCTCACGAATTTCTCAAACACATAAACATAAAGATTGCATAGTGCTTCACAAGTAAATTTCTTACCCGCGTACTGTTCTATACATGAACAAGGTAGCAAAGGTGTTGCACACAGTGCAACGTAAATAAATTAACACTTAATTGAAAGAAATGTCACATGGCACGATAATTGGGATAGCCATGATCATGCTTTTTGGTTTTTTATTTTACAAATGCATTTTTTAGTAACTACTTCAATTTATGAAAGGCTAACAAGCCTCCACAAATTGAACAAGTTCTAAGAGAATTGTTAGCAAATATATTGAAACTTACGCGCGAAGGTAAAACAGTCGTTAGATCGAGATTGACAGGACTGACTGAAGGAATTTGATCATTTGTGTGGAATTTTAATTGTTGTTGACAGCACCTGTTAACAATTTTAATCAATGAACTTGGTTTTTCTTTTGTTTGACGAAATGTTTGTTTAGTAAATTGTATCGTAAAAAATCTACTATTCTATTTTTTAATAGTTTTGTTTTATATATTTCCAACAACATATAAAAATTAGAAGAAAATACAAATTTAAATAAAGAAAAAGCAAAAGAATATACAATTATTGTCAACAATACTAAATTAAACGAGTACTTATTTTTCGAGTCTAGATTTCGATCGATTAATACAACTTTAATTATCATAACGACTTTAATTATTATCTTCCTATTTAATTATTTCATGATGTAGAATTATATAAAATAGATTTTAATTTAAATTATTTTATTTTGTTGTAGTTAGATAATATAAGTTATAAATAATAATGATATTTGTCTTTGCAATAAACAAATTTAATAAGCCTCTATTGTTTCTATAGGCACAATAAAATTCCCTTTAACTAGTTCTTACAGGAAATTTCAGTATTATAAATCAACGTAAATAGTCTTATGAGAAATACACTAATACATTCAGGGCGATTTAAATATAAGAAAATAATTGAAATATAAGAAAATGAAGACTAAAAAACAAAGAAAATTGTTTTCTAAGTAATTAGAAATTGCACTTTTAAGTGTATTGCCCTTTCATGTTCGTATGTAAAAGTAAATCAACAAAGCAAATGATTAACTGGAGTTGAAAAGTCCAAGATAACCAATTTCCAAACTAAATGGAATTTTGAAAATAAAAAAATATTTTCATAATAATAATAAAAAGCACTTTCGTTCACAAATTAACGCAGATAGCAGATAATAAAACTGAATTTAAATATTGGCGTATTCCATGTCGAAAATAAGATTTTTTTGATACAAATGCCACAAAATCAGTTAAATTGAGGAGTTATACACTGTCTTTTATTAAAAAGTCACATATATTCTTACTATTAATTATTAATTAAAAGAGGGTAGTGTTTTTTTATTGTTATGAATATATATCTTTGTATTTATAGTTGTTTGTTCTCTCGTAGAAATTGGTCGAGTAGTCCGAATTTAATAAACAGCAATTTAAGGCTTACAAAATTCAAAAGTATTAAAATTATTTGAGTAAATTATTAATTCACCTATCGCATTAATATACACTTTTGGATTTTATTTAATAAAAATTAGCTTGTAAATATTTTCGTGACGAATAATTATATTATGAAGATTTCATAGGTAAAGAGAAGTAAAATTATTTTAAAATCCCTCTGAATTCGCGTAATATACATTTATTTAAATCCATAAATCTTTTAAAAGTCTCAAGCTGAAAGTAAAAGGTTCAATAATTATAAGTCCAAAAATAAACTTAATAGAAGTATACAACACAAAATTTACGACGTTTGATCAGACTTCAGCCTTTTTAGTATTTAATTTATTTGTATTGTCATTTAGTACACTTATATAAAGTACACATTTTGCAAAATAGTCAGGGTAATAATATTGGAAAAGTACCCAAAGTTGATTTATGAGGTAATCAAATAAATTGTACATAAATTCTGAACCAATTTAGAGTAACTTCCATTAATTTCAGATAAAACAGCGCATTCACGAAAACATTACTGTCACAATTCACTTTTCTTAATGCAGTTCATTGGGGAGCACATCTCATTTTGGATGCAGATAGCTTCCTTAATTCTATCCTAAATTAAAGTAATACTCGTAGGAACTGTCAGTAACATAAAAAATTTAAATATTAGTTGCACAACGTAAGTGATTTTTAATTAGAATAATAACGATGTAATTGGACCTAATTACCATGGATATGCCAGGCATCTTACAGGAAATAATGCAGGAATGATATTCCCGATAATGCGCTTTCTAATGGTAACTTCAGTCATTCTAGTTATGTAATGTAATCACGTTTTAAATGAATTAAATAATATCTTTAAATATCAATTGATTTACAATGAATATGCAATTGAAAAGGAAGTCAAGTAGCTCGAGTTACCCATGACAATTTTTCTTGGTATTTTTGCTCAGAACCCAGAAGCAAAGCTTTTCGTAGCAACTTACTTCAATTGAAGATTTCTCCTTAAAAGTCTATCTTAGCGGCGCGAAAGTTGACATTGACTTCGTTTTACTGAGAAATTCCTTGAAAATTTATTTTACTGCATTGTGCTAGCCGCATAAAAACGGTCATGAAAAGGAAAATGCGAAAGATTTTATTGTCTCTCCAAATGATTTTTATTAATCTTCTAGTTCAGAACACCTCGGCCAGACACCTGGCCGCGGCTGCGACATTTAGCCTTGACAATATTTGTCTCTTTGTGATCATACTCCGATGCAGACCCGTGACGGACAGGTCGAAAATTAGCTGACAATTCGTCATGTTATTAAGGCGACAGAAACACTGGTAATGGGTTTTACTCATGCTTAATGAGCCGTGAACGTTAGTAAAATGTTTTAATGAATTATTCAATAAAAATTCAGTCACATGATTACATAATCTGAATTGCAGCAGCTAGGTACAATCCAAGGGTACTGCGTACCTCAAAGTCAACCACTTTCTTCAAGACGCTTTTTTATTGTCTTAATCAATGCAATTACACTGCTCTAGAGACTTCCACAGATTTCGTGGCATAAATCACACTACAATGATCTTTGCTACTACTTTCAAATGAGTTCTTAAGAGGATATTTTAATCGGCGTATGGGAAAAACAACTTTTACGATTTATTATACTCGTACCACGAAAGTACGACACGAATGGAAACTTAGCTCTCTACGAGAGTATATCGATCGATTTCTAGAATTGTTTATCCTGATATTTCGAAAACCATTTTCATAATAGGAAATAGGAAAATTACAAACTTATCTCAATATCTAGCAGTACCTACTAGCAGGAATCTTGTCCTGGCTCATTGTCCATCACGGATTTTACCTGCTTTGAATAGTAGAAGATTATGTAATTTTTCTAGAATGGCGTTCCAATGTAATTTTCATCCCCACATCTTAGGAAGTACTTCTCATATTGTTCAACAAAGAATTTAAGAACACTGCTCTTGAGGAAGTATAGGGCTGAAGCCGATTCCATAGATAAAATTGAAACGAATAAAAAACAACATAACAACTCTTACTTTCTATTTGCGCATCATAAAGTACATAAAATTCTGGATATATTTATCAAAAAGGAACTGAACTAGATCGTCATAGAAATGTCTTCTTATTGCAATGCATAGTTCATTTTTTATGGAGATTTTATTATCGATGAATTAAGTTCAAAAGGTTCCAAAAGTTCATTTTCTCTTTATGCTCTACATAAACCGATTTTTATTAACGTTATTTAAAAAAAGTAAAAAACCATCCTATATGATTTACTAATTACAAACTACTAGCGCTTAAAAATTAAACGAAGGTAGAAAAATTATCTCCAAAAATTTTAGTGTATTTTAATGAAAATGTTAAAAATATCACTTTAGCCGGCTAATTTTTAATGAACAAGTTAATACAAAACGTAACTGAGTTAACTTTTAAAATTTCAACTCAAGGTCATCCTGTACCAGAAAAATAAGGCTTTCGTTAGTAAAAGTGTTCCTATTTTCCAAAATGTTCTTCTTTGTAGATAGTAAATTTATATCAATTGCTTTTATGAGAAATATTATTTTTCTCTATATGCTCAAAGACAAAGACTTTTTTCCCTGTGAAGCTCACTAATAGATACTAGGACTTTTAAAAGAATTTGGACTTTATTGATGTAAAGAAAGACGTAAATTTTTAATTTGGTTTTATTTCTCGAATTAATTCCACATACACTTCAAAACTGTTCTTTGGGTTTTAGGTCCTATAATTACAAATTCTCTGCACTAAAGCACTAAATATATTTATCCAATAATTATTTATTAAAAAACCCATGAACATGAAAACATCGGGATTCTTATAAACTTTGTTAACTAGTCGCTCATCCTAGGTCATTATAAATTTTTATCAAGTTATGTCTAGCTTTAAAAAGTTGTTATTTTTATCTCTTTACTAACATTATTTGCTTTTATGCATTTTGACTGTGTAGTATTTTTGTAAATGAAAATAGTACTTTCCTTAAAATATTTTCTTTTCTTTAGCAACACAAAAGAATAAACGTCTTGTAGACCGACGATTTGTTGCATAATTATGTCTTATCACCAACAAAATGTCAGGTACCTCATTTCTTTTAAACTGTTAAAATTCCTGAAATGTCTTCAAAACTTTACGATATTCAAGCATATAAATAAATAATAAAAATCATCCGATTCCAAGAAGGTCATTATACTTGGATTAAAATGTATGTAAATATTTAACGATTTCTTTAAAAGCAAGGCATTTTTTAGTAATGTTGGACATCTTTTTATTTATTGACAGCCACGGGAAGGCCAAAAAACACAAAACTTTAGTGTTTTGGGTCTTGGTGATCTTCAGTTTAAAAGGAATCCCCTGTCGTATGAATTAAATTACCGACGCATGCATTTATGCATCACTCAGGGTTCAGAGATTAAAATTGTAATCGACAAGAAATGCTGTTGCTAAGTAGAGGCGACTTTCAGAAGAGAAAAGAACACCTGGTACACTGTTGCGTCACCTCAAGGATTGTGTTGTCCATTTGCGATAAGAAAAAACAAGAAAATCCGCGAGCGACAGTGAAAAAATGTCGCTCCCGTGGTGGACACCGCGTGGCCAGGGGCGCAATAGGTATCACCTCCTGGTCGCGATTCGCGAACAGCTGGCAGTGAGTATTACCTTTCAGTACCGCAACGGTCTGGCCGGAGACGGCGGACAAATCCCCGACCAACCCCTTGCTCAAGTGTCAATAAATCAGTCGCGGTGATTGAAGAAAGCAATAGAAGTCCGTCCTGCCCGCCACCCGGACCAGCGCGCTGGTGGTCAGCACGCTTTTCCACTTTCAATTTTATTGATACCGTGGCCATTGCCATTGTCACGTCGTTAGTTCACGCCTTGGACCGCACTGCACCGGCTTCGACTGGGATTGAGACCGAAATGGTGGAACCGGTTACGTCGTGAACTGGACCTAGGGGCTCCCCGGAGCCGCGGTTTTTCACGATCGTCAAATAAAGGCAGCCGCAATTAGATTCCATCTGATATTTCGTTTTCAAGACTGGAATTTAATTGAGTGATAATTGTTACGTTACCATCGATCAGCGGCAACGATTGCGTAATCGAGACTTAGAAGTTTGATGAATTGCACGCAAATCAAACATGGATTCTATCAAAGACTTGATTAAGTCTTGAAGGGAAAAGAACCTTGCATCATTATTATGTCTGTTTGTTCCTTTGTTTATCGGCTTCTCTAACTGCTATTTGTCTGTCCATCTAACTGTTCGTTAGTATGTCTACCTGGCTTAGCAAAATTTCGTCTCCCTATTAAGATATCCATTACCTCTACTACAAGCTACGAAACAATATAATGCTATTTTGCTGTAGAGCACTATTGATTTTGTTTGGAATTCCCCGATAACTTAAGAAATATTTGAAACTTGATTAATCACGAAGCGAAGCGTAAATATTAAACTATTCATACCTAAAAGATTTTAAAATTATTTTCCATTTCTCTCGACCTAATTTTGGTACTTGTGAATAAGCGTTTATATGGCAAAATTAAATCTTTCTAATGTTCGGTACAGAAATTGGAAAAATGGAACAGTATGGAATCACCTCGTTTTCTGTTTGAATGTCGGTCACAAACATTTTTCTCTGAGATCTTTTGACACAGAAAGTTGAAGTTAAATATTATTGTATAGGCTTAATTACAGACCTAAAATAGGAAAACTCGAATTTCTATTTCAAAGGACGATTTTAAGGAGTGGATTTGAAGTCAAGCAGTATGCTGATATATTTTACTTAAAAACTCGACCTACTACAGCATGCAAATCCAAAATCTACAGGAAAATTGAAATTAAAATTTCTTTAAGGATTTTTTTTAAATTTACGATTTATGTTTAATTCAGAATCGAGCAAAACTATGAAAGCTCAGTGTTCGCAGCCGACTCGCACTTGACCGGTTTTTATTTAAATCAAAATCGCTTTTACCTGTGGAAAATCAGAGGCAATTCGTCAATGACAAAACACCTTAGAATTATGCGGTTTTTTGCATACGTTCGATGCGACCCTTCGAGGTTGAGTAATTTTGCGTGTCTTGCTGCGACTGCGGCACGTTGCGAAACATGCGAAGAACACAAAGGATGTTTTGCAAGAAAGATCAGTTCTTGATCTAGAAACGCGCGTTTTTGCCCTGATTAATGAGGAAGAGTAATTTAATAACAATTAACGCTGTGCGCTACGCGGATCGATTAAAGACTTGCATGTGGAAGTAGGACACGGCTAACAAGCATTCCGCGCATTAATTCAATTTTATTATTAAGAACAACAAACGTCTGTTTGATGCGAAAGCAGCGCAACTAATTGATTGGAACCTCAGTTGCAACACTCTGAACTGAAAAAACTGAAACAATTACCCCGAAAAGTAAAGTAATGGCTTTTATAGCTCGAATCAAGGAAAATTACTTAGGCAAAAAATGAGAATTGTTTCAAATGATTTTCCCCAGGAGGAAATTTACTCTGTGCAAATAGCCTTCACAAATTGTGAGTACTTGTAGATAGTTTAACGAATATAGGTCACTGGCTTTGCATTAAAATTTCAAGTAATCATTTTTCTTTCGATGAGAAAAATTCATATAACGATATTTAAAGATATGGCCTTGATAGCCTTGAAAAATTATCCGTCAGAATGAAAGGGGTTTTAAGTAGCCAGTTCCGTGAGATACTCCCGAACAGCTGGACATCTGGAAATTTTTAATGCTCAGAAAGGCAAGTTGATCAACTAATCAACTTCAATATACTGCACAGTGATCACCTTCGGTATAGAAAGTAAAGAGAGTTTGAGTGGTATTGTGGGTTTTTCCAATTATACAGTCGTATTCGTACAGCAGAATAAAGCACACAATTGAATCTTAATGCACAAGGGTTTCCTAAACCTATAGGCTACATTACATTTATAAATGTAACTCATAATGCTAAAAACAAACCTACTACCTCAATTTGGAGGAGTTTAATTCACTAGCATAATCCGCATCGAAGTCTAAGATCTTTCCTAAAATAGGCGATTAAATTCGAACCCAGAGAATAATTTAATTTTTAATCAAAAGCATGGTATGGCGACAGATAAACTTTTAATTTCAAAAACTACAGTCACTGTTCTCTTTACCCTTTCTGAAGTCAATATTAAGAACATTTTAGTTATATTATTTTAATACACTTACTCAAAATAGCTCTATCAAAATACAAAAAAAAATACATTATACATTAAAAAAAATATATACAAAAAAATATATACCACGGCTAATTAGGTATTTTTCTACCTGTCAGGCACTATAAAAATGAGCATTTCATGCATACAGGCATAACTTGTATAACGCGGATGTTATGCGAAACACACCTTTCAAAACAATGAAGGGTTACGCTCCAAAAATGTTTTGTCAAATAAAATATTATACTATGAGACGTTTAAGAAGTAAACTTTATTTTTAAAAACAACAAAAAAATCCGAATTTCGCATTACCTGAAATAGTTCTTTATTCTCATACATAAAAAGAAGCCTCGTTGGTATAGATCATTTCGCAAATAGTAACAGCTTGCAATAGACTTGGATTGTCGGAAATCCGTAAAAGCTTGTAGCTAGATCACTAGTAAAGAATGTCTAGACCGGCTTTGTTTTGCTTCCAAGACTAGCAC
The DNA here is from genome assembly GCA_001932985.1 of Proctacanthus coquilletti. NCBI lineage: Eukaryota > Metazoa > Arthropoda > Insecta > Diptera > Asilidae > Proctacanthus > Proctacanthus coquilletti. The sequence continues at coordinate 126,649 of MNCL01000191.1, read as the reverse complement.
ATACGAAAGGGTGCAGTAGGCAATACCTCCACCTACATAATTTTAGAATTTAAAACAAATTTGCCATAATTACATGGTTGAAATTTTATTATTAATTACAGATTTTGTTACCCGTTCAGTTGTTGGTTCAATCGGTTAGCTTATAGATAAAGTCAATTAGTAATTAATATCAATCATTTTAAATTCACAATTACAACTTTTGCAACAATAAATTGTTAATTGCAATAACAGTCTACAATTACTACGTAAAATGCATAATAAAAATTAAAATATAACAAAATTAAATAAAGTATCATGTGTCTTATAACTGGAAGGGCGACTAATTTCATATGAACATTTAAACATCTTCAATACATATAAATGCAATTTTTACCGCCTTTTTTACTCAATGATTTATGTCTCGTCTCTGCATCACCTCTAATCTGCGATTGTGCCAGAAACCGATTGTTTCGAGGTGCAGGAGGTGAGCAAGGCCATCGTAGATGGTCTACCTGATAGGCTGGACTGTACTTGTACTATTGAGTTTCTAAACCTTCCGAACGGGAAACAACTTCTCAGATACGATCACCGGGGATTAAAGCTTTTGTCTCTGTCTTCATCTGCAATTAGCCGATGCACTGATAGCAACTTGTCCGCAGTTTAAACAACAAAACGCGTTGGACTTCCTTTTTTTCTGAGTTTAAAATTGGGAAAAAAACTAATGTGTAAAGAATCAAACACGAATATATTTTACAATTGCCTGTTTCTAGAAGTGGCCGTTCTAGCGCAATGGATATATAAATTTTATTACATGCATTTCATTGTTATTGCACACTCCGCGGGTGCGTGTTTTATTATCGATCTGTTTTATTATCGCACCGGTCTGGAGTTTTGTCGATGGTAGTAATTATAACCCGGGTAATTTTACAAGTAATTACCTTTTAATATAGCTTTTTGAAAAAATGATATCGGTTTAAATTTGCCTTTGAAAAATGTCATGCGTCCATTGATCTGTACTTATGAGAACAGGCTACAGGACGCAATTCTTGACCGATAGCTTGGTTAACTCTCAGAATAGAAGTCTATTGATTTTCATAATAATTCTTCAAATAGTTTCATTTTTCTAAATAATTTTCTACAAAAACTCCCTTTTTTTGTGCTCGGCGATGGTTCTGTGCCCCCGTTTTGCGCGGATCTTACTGCCACTTCTGCTGCTGTTGCTTCGATACTGATGCTGTGTTGCACTTTCGATTTCTTAAATAACATGCCTGCGTGTGGAGCCCTATCCCCTTAGTTCAAGGTTTAAAGAATTTTATGAGACGGCCTTTATTTTCTATATAATTAAGTAGAAAGTTGCAAGCGTAACTTATATTCTAGTAAAGATTAGTCGCTCTTGCTTGCATGGCGTAGCGCACTCTGCAAAGCCTCCGAATTTCGCTCTACTGACTCGGCTTTGCACTTAGAACGTTTTTAAATTTTTTTTAATAATATTAAGAAAAGAAAAAAACGTGAGGTGTGAACTTTTGCTTTTACCAACGATTTTATAGTTTGATTACTATAATAGAAATTTTGTTGCTGGCAGATCTTGTGATTTATTTACTATAATTAAAACTTTATTCTCTATAAATTTTATGATTTGGTCGTATTTGTATTTTTCTATTACCTTATCGCTTGCTAGGTATAATAAAGAATAAAAAAAATTGTAAATCGCTATGTAGATACGTAGATAAGTAAGATAAGTATTCACCATATATAATTTCCAAAATTGGCCATTATTATTGAACAAGAAAAATTTGTAAGATTAAGAAGCAACTGGAAACTCCTAAGTACTCATAAATATTTGAACCTGTAGTCACTATTCCAGCAGCAAGTGTTTAATATACTATAAGGAAATATAATGATTTTATAAATGAAAATGTAGAAAAACTTCAGAAGTAAAAAAATATAAAATAAGCGAGAATGGAATTCTACAAAGAAATTATGACGTCGAAATGTCTGATGTGAGTGAGTTTTTGTGAAAAATAATTAATAAAATGTTTACTTAACAATCGTACGTAAAAGGTATTGATACCTGACGCTTTTCGACGTCAGTCTGTGGAAATTAATAAGGAAAGATGTTAATACGTTAATCGCTTATAGTGTGTTTACAAAATGCCTGTCCAAATCGGTTCCGTTTTTGCACACACCTCCTTCAAAGGTCAAACAAAACCACAAAATATATCTTGGTTAACAATAATATTCCTATTTTTGCTTAATTTTCATTTTTATATGATAAACTTTCGGTATATAGAAGAACGAAAAACAGATTTTGTAGGAATGCGTAAGCTAAAACTGTCACCTGCTGAATAAGCAAAAAATTAATACCCTCAAATCAACCTCAGCAATGAAAAAAGAGAAGTTCAAGTTCAACGTAGTCCCAATCTCCAGTTCAATTAATCATGCAGACAAATTTTGGCCAAAGATTTCTCCATCACTCTTCCGGCTTGCGGGGATTTCACCAAAGACAAAAATCGCTATAATATCAGAAAGGCGTCGGAGCGATACTTCTACCTGCAGCAGGCGAGCCACCAGCGTTAATCACCAAAACGCTAGCCGCTGTCACTTTGCCAGGAAACCCCCTTAGAGCTTTGCATTTCTTGCCATACTTAAGTTATTGCACCACCTGCCTGCCCTTGATTACCGGTGCTCACTCGACTACGAATAAGGTTCGCCTCTAACATAGACCTTGTCCAGAGCAGCGCGAAACATGGGACCGAACCGTCGCGGCTCGATAGAGCTCGATTCAGGTGAATGAAGAGTGACCGCCCGTCGAACTGGGCGAACTGTCCAGTGGCAGTCCACTGACCACTATTCCAACCAGTGCACCTGTTGCTGAGATGAATCCGCCAAGTACCTCTTACATGAGATCTGAAGGTGTCCTTGAGCCGCCTCGTTGGGCGATTTCATTATATCTTAAATCTCAATCTTGGTCGAGCAGAGTGATTCGAAATCGTAAATTATCAGACATAGATCAGAATAGTCATAGGAAAGATCTAGCCGAATGTCTGTATTTAATTCGTTTTCCTTGACCTATGGTGAATCCCTATAAACTAATGCAATTAAAAACTTAACTAAAAATAAATCAACCTTTTTTTCTTTAGAAATAACTAATAGTGGCAATATTGATCTATACAATACGGAAGGAATCAATGTAGAAATCGGTTCACGGTTCAAAGCTGTGAATTTTGGATTTTTTAAGTTTTCTCTAATTTTTTAACCCGCCTGTGTAACATGAAAAACCCATTAATTATACAAATATGCATTAATTTGTACAATGCGGGAAAATATAGCAATTTCCATTCATTTAATGTGCGGACTAGAATGGACTGGAAAAGGAAATCACTTTGTAGTCTAAAATATAAGTATAATTTTAAATGCAAAAGATAAGTAACAAAAATAAGCCTATAGATTTTCTTTCATTGTGCTGCAAATTGAAAATGATTTATTTTACAAAATATTTGAGCCGACAGGCTGTTTATTTACGTTATTGATAAACAATTTGAATTTGGAAATGCATGGGCAAGGAGAGAGCCACTAACTGGAAAGGGCTAGAAGCAGACAGTGCATTCGAAACGCAACGGAAATAACGATTAACTTTTTATCATTTACGTCTAAACATTTGCAATTTGAGAGCAACGATACCACAGATATAAATTTATCACAGATTTTAAATTCAAAGACAAAAAAAACAAGATTTTAACTGATTTAACTATCCGTGTAATTATTTTTGCCAGTTTTTACGTGTTTTTCCGACAATTTTGCTTTCTAGCATTTGATTGAGGTCCCCAATTATTTCTTTTTAATTAATGAAAATCTTGTATAAAACGACTTCAACAACAACCGATTTGATATTTATCTCAATTTTTGCTTCTTAGAGATGTTTCAAATTATTTTTGAAATAACGCCAGAAGCTAATGACCACTCGTTTTCAAAAATTCTTCGTTAATTAGAGAAAAACAATAGAAGGTCAACATTGCAAGACATTTTACACATATTTTTATCGTTTTAATTTGAGGCACAACAGTTTATTGATACTACAACTTGAGAAAACGATGTCAGCAGCAACCCGCATTTATTTGTGGGACTGTACGCACGAGGTACCTGAACAATTTTGAATTGTATCAAAAAACAATTTCAGCTTGCAACTGAAGGAACACTTCGGGCTTAAACGAAAAGAGTGCCAAAACTGACCAAGTGACGAGAAAAATTTGATTTGCCTTTTATTTCTCGGTAGTGAATCCCTAATTTGATATATCTACATTCAAAACCTTGCTTTTCCCTAGAAAATTTATGATCTATTTTGATCATACGATAGTAATTTTAAAGAAAGTGTCTCCAGTGTGGAAATTGCATTAAAAACCATCGGTTTAAATGTATGATTTTCTGTTATTACCTATGATTTCCTATAAAAAAGGACAAATGGAAACAGATGACAGAATTAAAGCCATACTTTCCTAAAAACATAAGCACAATTTAGTTTAATGAGTTTTCTAGGAGTTGCATAAAACGAGCAAATTCAACAATCAAACTTATTTCTAGAGATTATTGATTTTATTTTTCCGTACTATGAATTAACTATATCAATATACTTTTTACAAATATTTTCAATAAACAGATATAGGTTTCAACATAGTTTTCATAACGTGTACAAATTAATTCTGAATTTTACTATTTTTCAATAAAAGCAAGAAAAACTTATCTCTGTGGAACATCGAATTTGTTGTCTATATATAAAAATTAGTTGCCTCGTTTAGGGAAATACTTAGCAAGCAATTCCGAAGTGATTGAGATGCGATTTATGCAAAATGCATTCAGGAGAGCCAGAAACAACTTCTGACCATTTCGCTGTGGTCCGATCACACCTGGCAGACAAGCATAACACCTGTCATACAACGCACTACCAGCATCAAACAGGGCAGTTCGACACCTTCGATAATATTGCTTTAAATGCAAATGCGATTCAATTAAGATTCCAGATCCAGTTTAGACGCCTTACGATGTTTACACTGCTGTTGGAATCTGAAGAATCGTACCAGGTGCCATGCTACCTGAACAGCATTCACGACGCAACAGTAGTGGCTGGGACAGCATAGGTCTGAAGCAAAAAACTGACCCAAATGTGTCTGTTTGATTGATGACTATCAAATCTGAACTTGAATTAAAAACTCCTTAATTGAACTTGAATTGCACCGGTTAGCTCCGAACCTTACCACCCTCTTTTTTACCAGCTCAATTTTTTTATCAGAAGAAAATCTCTTCCATTATCGATAGCTTCCACCTCGTTAAGTCTGTCCATCCTACTTGGCTTGTTCTATGCCATAGGTTTTCTACTTTTCTTTTTCTTTTCAGTATCTTAACTATTGCGGCGGCAACGGCACGAGGTGCGTGTCGATTTGACGCGAAACCGAGTCAAGGGTGCAAGCGGCACGATTGTGCCAGGGCTGATTTATGTAAAGATTGGAGTACACCTTCTATCGGACCCAGAACTTCCTTTGCTCAGGTGTCGTAGATCCGCACTATAAGAATGGTACTGTGTCCTTTCCGCTTACATTCGATCACCAGCTTGCGATCTTGGACGGCAATATCGGATTTGATATTTGAATAAAAGGAACAGCTCTTGATCCGGTCTACGTGACACGCGGCTTATATGGGAAATTTATTCACCTGAAACTGAGTCTAGGTGACGTGTTAAATATCGCAACGCAGTCTTGTGAAGGATAACTCTTACTCGCCACGTCTACTACATTTTCTGAGAAAATGAAAATGATATCGGCAATGATTGATCGCAGCTATTGAAGCACTAGATGGAAATCCGATTCGCGGAGATGTCCCGAAGTATCTGTTAGTTTATTTATCAAAACAGTACAAAGAACGGAAATATGAATTAAAGAGTCTTTAAGCAGAGTTATGGTAAATTCTGTAGAAACTCAACTTTTACATATATCAGTCTATATACAGTGTTAAACATTAAGAATAACTTAATAAAATTAGGTAATCCTATAAAATTCTACTTGAGTACTCATCGCCACGTAGCCATTTATTATAGGCGATTATTGCCACTAATATCTGAATCTAGAACTTCAAATCCTTACTATTTTCTTCAATGGACTCATAACATCCACGTTGTGCTGAGATTTTTGTTCTTTTCTCTTTGGTTAGAATTAATTTACTTTATCAACACAAATATATTCACATGCACTATATTTATTACGGTTATTTTTTAAAAATTATATATTGTTTAGCATATTTTTCAGTTTGCCTGAAATATTTGTTGCGTAGGTCAATCACCGCAACTTATTACTTAAATTATTCAAATTTTAACCACATTTTTTTCGTCAGATGCCAAGACAACCCGATAACAACTAAAACCTGAAAATTTTCATATTCCGAACTGAATATTCAATTAAATTGTCCTTCTGTAAAAAATATTATCAAAAACAATATAAAAATAGCGACTTCTTTAGTCGCCTTTGTCCCAACAGCAAACCTCTTACTTACTTCGTCTCCTATAAAAACAATTTGTATAATACCGCGCAGTTTGTATTATTGTAAACGTGTTTTTCTTAAAAACATCTTCCTTTACTTGCTTACTCGACTAACCTGTTATTATTTCAACACTTTCTTCAGCACAAATGGCTATAGTTTGAAAAGTATTTCTAAACAATTGATAAAACCATATTCTTCATGACATTGCCTTCTTTTTGTAAAGTTCTGCAATGTATTTTGTGAGTTATTAAGAACATTTTTGAAAGTAAGGACTGAAGATTTTTTGTAGCGACTGACAAAAAAGCATAATTGCATAACTCTGCTTCTTGACCATCTTGTATATCTTTACAAACAATGTTTTATATAAACAAAAAGAAGGTAAAGTTCAAAAATAACAACAGGTTTTAATTTACAGCGATTTTTTCCATTTTTCGCATGCTTACCGAAGTGCCTTTAATCAGAATGACTTCGGTAATAAAAAGATTTTTGCTTATCCATGGTATACTATTAAATTTGTTCCATGTTTCTTTCAAACAATACGTGCATGTTCTTGGCTTTAAAAGTAAACAAGAAAATCTAAAGCTAAGAAAATTCAAATTTGTTGTTACAAAAATTGTGGTTATTTAAATAAAATTGAATTCCGCTAATTGGCCGCCGCTGACGTCATTCTTAATGTTTGCCGAAAATCTGGGGATACAGCAATATTCAAAATATACAAGAATAGATACAGGGAGTGATTTCTACCACTGATATCACTGCCAAATTGAGGTTTCTAACATAGCCTTCATTGTAAATAGTCAGTTCTGGATCAGAACTGCAGAAGCAATTCAGCTGGCTTAGCTACTTTAAATACAAAGCTGATGGTATCAAATAGAATCTCTATATCTAATCAGTTCTAATCAGATGTAATTTAATAATCAATAAACTATTCCAAAGTCAAAAATAAAAGTTCTTCTCAATATTTTCTTAGGTTTGGAGTAACTCAGACCCCAGGCTGATTTTAATCTTGAAAAAGATATAACAAAAAATTGAAAAAACAATGATATAAAACGCATTTCTTAGAGAAAAAAAAATTTAAAAAATAAAGAAACATGGGAAGAAGCTAACCTAAAGGGAAATTGTTATTTTCTAGCTGCGGTTTTATCCTATAAAAATACACTTCAAACAAAAAATTGTAGACAGGTTAGTAAATTTTTAACAAGATCTTCTTTCTACGAAATGTGACTTTCACATTCCTGAAAAAAAGTCTGAATTTCGCTTTTAAGAACCGTAAAGAGCAATGACTTCCTCTGATCTTCTAACTACCTTGCTGGAAGGTTGTTTTCTGGGTTCTGAGGTCAGAAGAGGGCGTTGTTCTTTCTGCCCCCGCTGGGAGGACCTGCTTAAACCCACTTTTTACTGCAATTTAAAAAACATAAGTAAAGCTCAAACCTTACAGAAGACTTTCACAGTGTGCACCAGAAGATCAGGAAACACAGTATTTTTTTCCGCCCAGAGCCAGGTAAAGTCTGCAGGTGAGCCTTCTCGAATAATGTTCATAACGTGAGTACCATCCATAAATTAGAAGCACCAGAACCCCGTGGACAGTTGGTGATTTCAAATTTAACGAAGACCGGGACTGCTCGGGCGGCGGGAGGCAAGTGAAAAACATCCTAACGCGTCTGCACTGTCATGCAAATTTGTACGGCAATTATTACAATGTGGGTAACCTGAAGAAATGAAGCAATTAATTAACATTTCTCATTTTTGTCCGTCCGATTTGTTCGCGGACCATAATTGAAGTTTCTTTCCATTTTAAAAAAATGAATCCGTGGACTGTGCGACTGCGGCGTGGGAAGTTCCACTCGCCACCCGGTAATTGGACTTTATAATCGCAGCGCGCAATTATCAGCTCATCACAATTGATATTTAATGCACGCGACCGGCAACTTCTTTTTATGAAAATTTATTAAGTCACTCGGCCTTATGTTCGTAAGTCCTTGGATTGTAAACAAATTAAGAACTCGTGCGAGATGCACAAGCAATGGTCGAATTACGTACGTATATCAGCTTTTTGTCCTTTGACTACAAAACTAAAACTTTTTAATTAGAATTTTACCTACTGACATTAACCGGTTTTAGAAAAATTAACCAGATGACCTTGACCCCGTTCACAATCAATAACAATATTTCCTAATTTATATTTTAATTATCCTATAAACTTTTTATCAGTGAAAGTTGCGTTGAAATCCATCCATTAGTTTTGGCATACTCTAATTACAAACACACAAACGGACAGGAATGCACAGTTCAAAGATCAATTGCTAAAGAATATAAACAAACAGACAACTTTGTAAACAGACCTTTAAACAAACTTATCCACTAAAATTAATTTAACCCTTCAAATTAAATGTGGGTTAAATTGGACCTCAGAAATATTCAATGTTTTTGTTACAAAAGTAGCAGTTTCGGGGTTCTGTTTTAACATACAAAAATTAAGATTTCTCAACGTGACATTTAATTATCAATAATTAATTAAAAACAAAAGTGAGTGCCGAAAGAAATGATCAATCTACCTAACATTTGATTTAATTTTGGCCTGGTAATTTGATTAGAAGCGACAGCAAAGGCAATTTTGGTAAATACACTTCGTACGGTTATAGTCGATCGATCTAAAGAAATAGTTTGATCATTAAAAGACATTTCCGTGTATATTCCGCCAAAATTAGAAATCTAAACGGTATTATCTCAGATTACTTACTTTTGCCTCTCTGCTTAAAAAACGTGATCCATTTTTCTTAAGCATTTAGGTCCTCTCAATTGAGAATTGGACATGAAGCTCCTACTCAATAGGACACCGATACGTTCCTCTAGTCTAGTGAAAAGCCCAAATAAGTCAACTTTCCACCATGTTAAGTGTGTCGAAAAATCAGATAAATAATTTAGTTACTTTCGAAAGTAATATTAACCGAATTTCAAAAGATTTCGTTGTCAACCCCTGACTAACGCCAGCGAACACGCAGGACAATTTTGGATTATATTTCATGTACGCCCCTTTTTTCAATAGGATTTTCTTCAGTTGGATCTTCTTATTTGTTGATACATCTTTTATAGTTTGCTTGATCATAAAATGCGGGATGGAAAGAAATCAGGTGAAAATCCACGACGGATTTATGTGAACCCCATAAAATCGTTCATTTATTCGTCTATTCGTACTGTCCGTTTTATTTTTATGTGATAAATACGTTCTACAGAAAATCGCATGAGAACCATAACATACCTTGAAAAGTGCGTAAGACGTTTGCAGAGAATTAAAACAGTGACTTCAAAAGCCTAAAGTAAATTCATATAAAAATTGAGATAAATTTGTTGGCAAACTTCACTCGTTTCATTCTGTTGGAAAGTAATGTTTTTAACAATTTTTAGTCCACATTATTTTCGTTACATAAACACAAGCCGCACAACTTCAAAGCCACGTAAAAATGACCTTACAGCTACAAAGAGTGATGATGCCCGTTTTACTCAGGGAATCCTTTGCACTGAGTACAAAGCCATTTATAGAACATCAGTAGAGAAAAATCTAAAAGGAGAAGCCTCTTAAAGTTCGAATTCAAGAAAAGGCAGTGACTTAGAAGAATTGCACTCGTATCGTGCTTTTGGAGCTTCTCAAATACTTTCGTCCGTCTTTCAGTTCAACTTTTCAAAAATCAAAATTGATTCTCGAGTTTATGAAGATGAGGCAAAATGAAATTTTGAGATTATTTTTCAATTTTTGATTTTCCCACTTCGATTATCTGCCCGTGACTCTATTACAAAAACAATGATCAGCCGGCGCTCTTGGAATTGTTCGAAAGCGTTTAATGAAATTTTTATGAGGAACAGGGAAGAAATTAAAATTAAAAGCTGGCAAAAATGAGCAAAAGCCATTTGCAGGTTTTGACTTAATTTCCGGTAAAAGACCGTTACAAATCGTTCAGATTTTCGAGAGCCATCTAGTGGATTTTGTAGCAGCTGCTTCCCTCGTTAAGCTAAGTTGCCCCTCATTAAAGAATTTGATCACATCGCTCTTTTAGATCAATTTTTCCTCAAGAGCTATGAGAACTTAAAATAAAATTCCTATCTCTTTGCAAGCCAATTACAAATGAATTTAATGATAAATGAAATGCGTTCAGTTCTCAACTCCACGTGTAAAAAAACATTTTCACAGTTATGAACCATTGCAATGGCACGTCTAGCTGCTGTGCCCAATGCCTAGATAGCGCCAGTTCATCCTTGAATTCCAATATAATTTTCTAATAAATAGTCAAAATGGCGACTGAATTGTCAGACGTGGGAGTGATTTGAGGTGTCTTACAAAACGTACGCATTTGACCGTGAATTCGACGCCAAAAAGACTATAAGTGTAACGTTGCGACTGTGCACGGACTGAGATCGAGTGGTCACGATCAACCAAATCCGGCAGAGGCGCGAGGAGAGGCCGCCGAGTGCAATGTTATGGTACCGCTCCGTTTTGACATGTCAGTGTTTTTATTTTGTGTTGGACGATATTCCGCAAAATTAGCCCTCTCGGGACTGAGCTGTTGCAACTTGAAGCCTACGACAACTGTGCAAGTGGTGAGTTGTGTAGCCCAGTGTGGGCCATTATTGTGTCTGGAGTGCTGGTGGTCGTTCGGGGGTTCCTTTATCCGGCGACCGATGGGGCTCAGTTGTCACCTTCGGTGTGCCCTTCAGGCTGTTTTCGTTGCTACCCCGTTGGTCGATTGCGACGACTCCACCGCCGGGGCGACTACTGCAGCCCAAACAGCTGCAAAGCCGCTTAACTAGCTGCAGGTGACCGGAATCACTTACGGCCCCAGACAGAGGCACAAGATATTAGAGACATCGCATTTCAACCAGTTGTAAGCTTTGCTAGTTGGAGCTCCGCAGACACCGTCTCATGTTCTGCAGCGATAACTCGGACGAGGGCAGGTGCGGCGGTGTAAATAAACAACGTAGCCCCAGACGGGCTCCGATGTCAGAGGATCTCTTGGGTGACACAGTGATGATAATAGAAGTGCCAGTCGCTGCTGGCACTCCGACTGTTCCAGCAATTTTCAAACTTTGTTTACATAGTACCGGCCCCGGCCGTCAGACATAATTCCCCAAAGGAGGTGCTCACGTTATCGGATTAGTGGTTTCCTACAGTTCTCTGTTTACCAGCTGAGACTCGGACTGCGCCACCCGATACTACGTTCTCCACCTCCCCCCAAAGGCACCCAGGAGTGAGTCACATCTGGCGGCTCCGAATTTCGATGGGGCTCCGTCGAAAAACACCGGAGCTTTGTCATGCTGGCAATCCGTTCCCTACCCAAAGTTCCGGAGGATTTCTGTAGATTTTTCGAGATTACAGTCATGGCAGTCGTGCTGTCATTCGCCAAGAGTAAAAGTTTTGCGTGCTGTGTGCCTCTAAATACCCAGAAAGAGCAGCACAGCCGCGTTGCGTGCCCCACGAGCACCGAGTTGTTTACAAACGGAATATGGGAGCTAATTGCTTTCTTCGCGACCTTCAATTTTATCAGGCGGTGAGAATTCAATTGCGTCTTAACCGAATTGAGGCCCCCGCATACAACCAAAACAACTCGGAGACGTGCAGTTTCTGTGTCAAGGTCTCCGGGAACACATTAACAAAGGGAACTTCACCGATTCGGCCTGCCCGAGAGAGAGCAAAAAGTTTCAACATATTGACGGCGACGAGCCAAACTTGTCCTAGCCACCTTCATCCATCCTCCTAAGGATTTTAAAGTCAAGCTTCTGAGCTCCACCGACATCCCCTGTGACCTTGAATCTCCTCCTCAGTGCGTTCTGAGCTTTCATCTCACGCAGTGGGCGGCCGCCCTTCAGCTGCCATAGAGGCTCTATCCCGCCGGCGAGCTTTCGCCATAAATGTGCCACCAGTGCCTCCGTAGTGGCCAAGGTGTCGAGGATTGTCCATGATAAGCTCCGACCTATGCAGCCTGCCACGAGAATGAGCAAGGCTGGGCAGCTCTACTTCTTTCATACTTAACTTCATTTAGAAATATCCAAAAATAGATAAATGCTCCTTATTTCGCTTTTAGCAAGTCCTAGGACTGTTGCCCCAGAAAGTGAGAAGGCAGGTCCACAGGCTATAACAAAGATATCCGGTATATGAGGTGATCAAGTTCTATGACATAATAAGGTGTGTCGAAATCAGCAAACATTTGGTCAAGATGAAGAGCAAGAGAAATTATTTGGACCGGGGGAATTTTTGTTTTCAAGGGCCCGACAGTAACTGGTAATTTTATCTCCGTGTAGTTTGAAGGCGTGAGCATAAAGTTGGAAATTCCTTTGATTGTAAGGCTCCGAACAAAGTAAATAACAAAAGTGAAGCCTATTGTTTTGCCTCATTAAAGCTTTTTCGGCAGTAAACCTGGTTTTTATTATTGGCTCAAACTCGCTTCGAAAGAGACCAGCGACGCTTTTATTAGACTTCCAATTTTTAAGGTAGGTTTGAAATAAAAATCCCTCACTTTTCATATAATTTTTTATGATTCGTAATTAAGGAGTCAAGTTATTATAAATAATGTCACTGCAATGTTAATGTCTAAATGAATTCAACAAATTAGTGGCAATTTTTATATTCGCAATTAAGAACTCAGAAATCATTAAATTTCGAGATGAAATTGCTCAACACGAAAAAAGCGACAATGTTTAAAAGGTTAAAATAATTAAACTTCTTGTTTCAGATCATAATTGCATACTTTTTCTCACATAGTCCCATATTCTGAATTTATCGGCCAAAATTTTATTCCATTTGTTAAAAAAGGAAAAAATTTTCAATGTGTTTGATGTAGTTTTTTGAATGAATCGAGAAACACATTTCTCCTTGAAATGTCTCATGAATTATTAAAGCATATTCACGTATGATCATCGAAAATGTGTATAATTTAATTGAAAGTTACAAACAAACTTTATATACGAAAAAAGTTAGAAAACTGTTGAATAAATGCATCGAATTTGCTTTGCTCTTTTCTTTTAGAACTGGTCCAGGAGATAAGCTACAGTAACATGTTTCAACATTAGCGAAACCGATAGGTTAGACGTGAAATATAAACCAAACTATGTACACATACAACATACCTTTTAAGCATATTTCTATTCAGACAATGTTTCAGTGTTGATTCTTCAGTTGCTCCCGTTGAAACTCTGTAGAACGTGCTATTCTCGTATGTTGCCTGTTACCCAAAAATAGCCTCTGGAATTGCACCTTCATCCCTCCCAAAATTTAAACGACTGGACTAAAACAATTGCTAGAAATATTCTAATAAAATCTGATATATGGTAAGAATTATTGGCTAAACTGAAAATGAAACAATATTTACATAATTCCAAGAATACGCGTTTAAAGTCTTTGGAACCGTTCTAAAGAAGAATGTCAGAGCTGAGAAAAAGAAACATGAGGCACAAAAATCCAAATTTTCAGGAAAACGACTGTGAAGTTCGAGCAAACGCAAAAGTTTGAATAGATCACTAATTTCCAGCTTGGCACGATGTATTTCCATCCATTTTTCATACAATTTTCATTTTTAAGTTTCCCAATACCCTTAAAATAAGTAGTGAAATTATTCACATACTCTGGCAACAATGATTTACAAAATATTTCAAAATGATTTTCAAATGGGAAGTATTCCCCCTTGTAGCAATCCAACTATTTTGCATCCCTATGGAAACTGCTTTCGTTTTTGAGTGTCTTCAAGGGAATATTGACTTTCCCTAACATTCATGTTCCGACTCGTTCGTTGAGGCAACCTGACTTCTTAAAGATCTCTATGCATCGAACCAGTTATGGCTTTCATGACAACACCGATCTTAATTTATCTAAAAACTGTATTAAACCAGATTGAATCGATTTGTATTTTGATTATCTGTTGTTAGCTCTTCGTTTACACTTCTTTCATCGGTAATCAGCCTATTGATGAATTTGTAAATAAACCAAATTAAATACTGAAACTATATATAAAGCTTTTATGACTGAATTTCATAGTTTGAATGTAAAATATCCAATTTATGTATAATCTCAAGAAAATGGCAAGTTATGTAAAACCTTCAAATGCGTCATTCGTCCGCAGCACCTCTTAATTCTGAAAATCGCTATAGCTCTCACGCAATAAAAGGCAACAAAACAGTATTAATTGATAGAATGAGAATAAATATTGCAACTCATATTTTAAAGAAGCGTCGAGAGATGAAAACGCATTATCTCAAGGTTCTGCTGATAAATGTTATAAATGAATAAATTTAACGCAGTAATGTGATAACGTGTTTAATGTAGACAATCTTTTTTGCCCAGAGAACACGAAACCACGCCTCTTTCGATGAAATTTGTAAGGAATTTTTAACTGATCTCTGTTTCCGTTCTGTCCAATAGTGTTCTACAGTGCACTATACCTGTCTTCGTTCCCACCGATATATACGCAATTCATTATTATTTTCTTCTACCCATTTGGAATTTTATTTTCTTCTTGCACACATGATGAAATAATAATAAATTATTATAATCAATACACTCTTCAGTTTCTTAAATCCGTTTTAATTAAATTTTGGTTAAAAAATTGGTGTTCTAACGTTTAAAACCAACACTTACTTGATGAAATAGGACTTATTAGGTATATTTTCAAAGTGATGTATTTTGCATCTGCTAATTTACTTCTTACTAAAGAGTACTTTAGAATCCACGCTTTCAGAGAACAGAGCTAGATCGCTGATACCCATACCCCACCACTTAGGAAATGTATATAAGGTTTAATCTGAAACACTAGTCTGATATAAATTAGTATGCATTACAGTAGTGCATAATCTGCTTATTGAGTTTTTGTTTTATAGATGTATTTATTTTCTACCAACCGAATTCAGGCGAAAAAGTAGACCAAATCTTTTCCTGCATTCAACTGTTTTGTGTGGGCCATGTGGCTCGCCATGTGCCATGTCGATTTAGTACACACAAACAAACTTAATTAACAAAGAAACAAGCACACTTTAACTTCTATAATATTATTATGACAGATAATGTGATTTTTTTTAATTAAACTCGAGTGGGAATTCCTGAATGAACAAATTGGAGCCAAATTTCGTACAAATCCATGTTCAGATTTGTAGTCTCTGTTTACACATATGTACATTTTTACAAAGCTCCCATAACAACGCGAAGATTGGCAGATACTGTACCTCAAAATAAGAAATAAATTCCTCGAAATGTTTCTAGCGCAGGTTGAAGGTTTGGGGCAAAGTTTCCCAATTTAAGTAATTGCCCCTCAATACCATCAATGCCTCAAGTTTTACGATGGCGATGATAGTTTTTATTGACATTTGTTGCGAGTAATTTAATAAAAATCAATGCTTAAGATGGCTCCTAGAACATTTTGAAAAAACAATGTGAGCTTTAATTTTCCATTCGGTCACTGTGGCAGAGCTAAGCCTCTAGAAGTTAAGCACAACATATGGGAAAAACTTGGACAAATCACAGACTTTTAATTAGAAGCTTTAAGAATTGATTAAAACGTAGTAAAAGAAATGGATTACGCATTATCGGACTTCTAGCAGTGGCTTAAGTTAAGGGCCAACGATCAAGATTGAGAAGATACAATCAAAAACATTTTATTTACATTTTGAGCCTAAAATTTTCGAAAAAATCAAGAACTATACCTCATAATTGAATACTTAAAATTAGTGATTTTATAATTTCTTTAATTTCGATGATTAAGTGATATTGTTTCTATTTTTCTAATTTGTTTGTAAATATTTATTTAGTCATTTATTTATGTATTTATTTATTTATTTATTGCCCAAATTTGTACTTGTCTCATGGTCACATGAATTATACTTGGAAACATTTCTTTTGTTTTTCCTATTTGGCCAACATTTAGCAATAATAAATAATACTAAAAACTGTAATAAAAACATATTTCAGCATACTACAAAAAAACAAAACTGCTATTGGGAACTTTCCCATCTGAAAGAAAGAAAATATTTGCTGCGTGTCAAGTCATAATTGATTTTTCTAATAAGTATTGACTATTAAAATTATCTTTATATCGTGAAAATGATCATTTCTCATAATGTCATAATCTTGTAGAGCAAGTAATTAATAGGTTATTATGCCTTGTGTTCCAGGTGAATAATGACCAAAACGGTCGCACAGCCTGATAAATATTGATTAATTTATTAAATTTATCAAATATTGTGAGTATTTTCACATTTTAATTAGGCACATCTATTAAAACGAATTCATTGAATTACCTTTTCATATAAAAAAATAAGCAAAGGATATAAGAAAATGTAAAGTAAAGCTCTTAAAATTAAAATCTGTATAGTGCATATTATAGGGAAAGTATGAAAATAAACTAAAGTAAAATTTTTTTCACCTTGACAGATGAATTTAATTTAAAAATCGGCGATAGGTATAGAATCACCATGATCCGTTTAGAATTTATTTTTATTTTCTGTAGACAATTTTTAGAAACTTTCCATGGTGTTCAAAAAGTGTGTAGACAAAATTATCGACAAAATATAACGAACAAGTCTTTGTTTTTTGGATGATTTTTCAAAAACTCATGGCAGTTTTAGAAAAAGGCCTGTATGCAATTATAGTTATCTAAACAAATCAACTAGAAAGATAAAGAAAAATGTCAGAAAATTTGCCACATTTACAAATAAATGCCTACAAATAACCTTTCCAGATACCTTAATATCAAATTTAAAATAATATTTAAAAGCTTAATGTGAAAAATAAAACTACAATGTAACAAGAAGCAAAATGGAAAGATCTGTAAAATGAACACTTTTGCAAATTTCGACTTGATATAGAAATTGTATTCGTTAAGATTTTATAAAAATGTTACTCTTTAAATATATTTTACAAATTTTATCAATTTACAGTACACATCGAAAATTAGCTTTTGTATTTGTTTACTCTTGTGTGAATGCAGTTACATGTGCCGTAGTTGCAAGACAAATTCCTTTCCAAAACTCCACTTTTATTGTTATAGATCCCTCGACGTTTTTAGCCTGGATAAAACGTAGCCTATTTTAAGCGAAGTTTTATTCTATGTTCTAGTTAAAGGTACATTGGAGTCCGCCAAATAGTTCCCAATAATGCTAAAAACAAATAAACGAATGGGTGAATATTCTAAAAATTATTATTTTAATCTTCTTGATACTGAGTACTCGAAAAATGAATAAAATAGTATTAAATTCTTCTGGTAAGGAAAAAAAGAATAGACCGAACACTAGGAGACATAATTTAGTAGTATATTGAAGAAAGCAATCCTTTTTTTTTGCATTCTTAAAGTATTGTCTTAAAGTATTGTCTTAAGTAGACAAGAATGAGATGATACGTAAGTAAAATATGCGGTTAAAACTTTAATTCTAAAAATTCAGATTTTTTAGGTATCTTACAAAAATGTGCCTGTAAATTTAAGTGACCACAATTTTTCAAAACTGAAGACTCCAATTTGATACTTTACTGATTTAGGAGATAAATGGCATCTGAGAGCCGTGAAGGCGTACTTTCACTTTTCATATATAATTATATAATATATAATTAATCATTTCTGTTTTTCAACATTAAAATTAATTAAAAAATGCGATGTCCTTCTACTTTATTGAATTGCTGAACGAAATTCAAAGAAAAGATCTTTTTAAAGATTTTTAGAATTTCATGAACGTCTAAACATCAGTGTTTAAAATATTTTAACCTTTTAAACAAATCTCCGCCGTTCAAACATGAAATCGTCAATATTGCATTATGTTTCTTAATTTAAATCATTTATTCATTTTTCTCGTGTTATCTCGGTTATATCTACCATAGTGCAACAAATGTAGGAAGAAATGTATAGTTTCGATTTTATCTGGTTATTTTTAAGCTTTTGCTTGCCTTGATATGTAGTACTACTTTACGAAAGCACTCCATCGCATTACTGAATTGAATTGCGCTCTAATTTCAATAAACTTAAGCTCAGCTATACAATTCCAATAATTAATTATAGTTCGCCTTGAACACGCTGATTGGAATTAGAAATGCATTTACTAGTAGACGAGGGTACAACGCACTCGAAGGTATTTGAACCTGGGAAGTGTACTCAATATCTCAAAGAAATTGCTCATTTTCTTTAGTTCGGCCTCGTGCTATAAATGGCCTTTTTCCAATGGCCTTTAAGGCATTAAGCTTCCATTAACATTTCATGAGGTCCGTCAAACTTTGGTGGCTATCGGTCATTACCTGCCAACTAACTGGTCAAATGGCCGATAATTAAAATCAGGTTTTTTTATAGTTTGTCTCACTAATTTGTTTGTTATTGTGAAATGCTGTGTATTTGGGATTTCTTTAAAGCCCGCATGTTTTCGCATGTTGAGAACCATTATTGATATTGCTAAAAAACAGACGAGAACTTGTACTTAAGGGACTATTTCTGCGGTGAACGTGCCCTTAATTTGACGCCCACTAGAATTGAAAATATAATCAGATAATAATTCTCGAATAAGTGGAAATCGTCTGGGTCGGCTCCTTTCGTATTTATAATGAGAAAATTCTCCTTTCTAAGACGTGAAAAGATGCCAAATGGCTTATAAGTGGCCGATTTTCACCTGGAGGAAGAGGACACGGAATGAATTGGCCCTAATTAATCACAGCAGGGAGAAAGCTCTTTGCTTCTTTGATTTGTGCTATTATTATCCTATTATTACTATCACAATCGGGCTTTAATCAGATTGCCCTTTATTCGCATAGTTTCCAGAGACCACTTCAGTTTTTCTTGTTAATTTGCGTGTTATTCGCAATTTTGATTATCTGTAGCTCTTGTTGCTTCGCTAAGGACAGAAAATTGGTTCAAGGCGGTGAACACCTACTGTTCTTGCCTATTGAAAATATTTTTAGAATATTTTAATGTTGTTGAGGAAATATGTTTTCCATTACCTCTAATGTTTGTTACAAAATATAGCGAATTACTTTTTCTAAATTTAGATTACCTATGCTAGCCCACAGACAAGTGATATTTTTACTTTTGCGGTTTTTCAACCTGCGCTTGTTTATTTAACTTTCTAATAATGAACTGCGTCGCACCTACAAGCTTTTGAAATTTTAACTTACATAGAACACGTGACGTTTTACTACTGTTCGCGGAAATAATTATTTTAAAAGCTTTAAGTTTTTTTACTCTTTGTATACTACATCTTCAAGAAGAGTTATAGTCAACTGCTTTGAAAAAGTGCAATAATAAACACGTTTCATGTCCATCTGTAAAGAGCAAAGTAGTGAATAAAAATATCTAATGTGTATTAGCACACCAGAACATACTTAAGGTGAATGATCTGTGGGTAAGAAACATTTCGTTCGACGCACGTACAGAAGATACGCTTGAGCGGTTATAAGCCGAGAAATATTTGAGATAATTCAATTATCGGAATTCAGTAAGAATGATGATGTATCTGACGTAAACCCTAGAAGCTTTATTTGAATAGATAAAGCAATTTAAATACGAAATTTCTAACAATATTATCGCATATTACCATATTATTCCACAGTTTAATTAATCTTAAAATAAAAAATCCTGCTGTTTTCTTCAAGTTGGCTATATAATTGTACTTTGGAAAAATTTAAAATTATGTATATTCAATTTTCAGTTTTGATGAAGGTTTTGTTTTTTCCTAAAAAAATATGTTATTTAAATTCCAAAAAGCAAATGAAATATACATTGAGATCTTTTTAGTGAGAAAGATGGAACCTAGGCTCTAACTGAAAGAATTTAAATATAATTTTTGACTAGCTTTTAAAAAGTTAAGTAAAATTTTTTTGAGGAAAACAATTAACCCCTAAAAGCTACTATTTTCCCATTGCTAAGGTTCGGATCGAATCGAAGGCTAAAGTAAATACATATTTTCAAAATGTTAAAATTACTTGGTGCTTTTTAGAGTTTTAATTTTAAGAGAATTTTAATTTTTTGTATTTATTAAATGCTACTATAGATTTGAATTGTTCCAAGGGTAAACCGCCGGCGTATATGGAAACAGCCAAAGCAACAAACAAATTATAATTATATAATAATGTGCTTAAAATTAAAACCCTTAAGGAAAAGTTTCACGACATCGGTCTCGCTGAAAAAACAAAATACCAGTAATCGTCTTAAAATCTGTTGAAGGTATTTTATTTATGTAACAAATTCTGATGCAGGTTAGTCCAGTAGTTCTGGAGGAAAATTGCCAAAAATTCGGATGTGCGACGAATCTGCAAAAATTACGATATCTTTCCAAAGTTCTGAAGCACTATTCAATCGATTTTCTAGAATTTTATATGAGACTATCTTGAAGTTTATCACTATATAGTCCACAATTTCAACAGAAATACAAAGTGTGTCGTTTACATATATACAAGTATGTATAGTGTACATTTTAGGCCTGCTCTATTGATTATTCAAATTCCACTTCGTGTTGTTAGTCTTTAACTCTAATCTAATATAACCTGGGTTTTTATCATATTTTCCTCTGATTTCGTTAACCCGCTAAGTTGTGCTCACAAAAGTTAAAAATACTTGACAAAAAATGAAAATAAATTCTTTTATCTATAATAAGAAGTGGTGCGGATATAAATTTCTATAACTACCATAAACTGCTACATTTATGTTTTCTGGTTTGACTCAAACTGATCGGCAAGTAAGCAATAATTTGAATTGAAACGAAAAGGCGATAAGAAATAATAACGCCGCTCTTGCTGTAACAAAAATTACCTCGTAAAGAAAAGAAATAAATTACGAGTTTTGCAGACCCAAACTTGTGCTTGTGTTTCATTTCAGTTTTTATAAATACATAAAAAAATAATTTCTGTGTTTATTATATTTAAAATTTGAATATTAGTTTATTTTTTAACACTAATCCCACACTAAGAGGAAAATGTCTGTAAAAAATTCATTAAATTTAAATTCCTTTAACATTAACAGGAACATACTCGCATTATGACGGACAATGCAATTGCTCTTGGGCATCTTAGGGTTCTAAGTTCCATGTTTACTTTGGTTTGCACTTTATGATGTAGAATATGAGTAATGCTTGCAGTACAACTTAATCCTATAATGGAACAAACGAGTCTCTTAGAGTATAATAAAGTTTCGTTGCCTTTAGAAATTAGATATTAGCATTAAATATTCATACATTTAAATGAATAATTGGAAAAAGGTCGTGGTTGTTTTATATATTTGTTTAATTTTATAAATATTTCTATATATATTTTTTATAGGATATGCACAAAAGTTTGATTGGATATCCAAAAAGTTTGATGAGCCACCTAATCATGTCGAATAAAACTTCAGCCCACATTTCGTCTGAATTTTATGCGTGAAGATTATCAAGCTTTTTCAAAATTCCTTTTGGGTATACATTTTTTCTTATTAAATTAATTATTCATATATCTCTTCACCCTATGTAAAAATAGACCTTCCGAGGAAAACTTCCTCGATGGTGCACATTCTTCAGACGACCTAATTTAATTGAAATCGATAATTTAATGCAATAATGCATTTGTGGTAGAAAACCTTAAAAAAAATAAACTAAAGACATTATCTATGAAATTTAAAAACTGGTAGATGTCTGAAAATACTTCTACCCTGGATAATCTTTAAGTAAATAATTTACCTACAGTTTTGCGAGTAATTGTTAGTCTCTAGTTTAGTCAGCATATAAGCCATAAAAGTTTAAAACAGAGAAATACTTCTACAAATACTTGAGTCATAAACATTACGATATATAACACAATATGACGCACTAGCCAGGAGATAGCCCACTAAGCGACTAGGCGCAAGTTTCTCATTTGCGTTTCCATGTTCAATTTCTCACTCTTGCTTAAAACATTGAACGTCCTTAATTACCCAAAACAAGAACTTCGAGTATTACGTAATAATCGCCGGGATTGTACTCTTTCTTTTTAAATTGGTAGAGCAATTGCTCATTTATTTTTGTCCACTAAAAATAATTGCCAGATAGATTTCTTCTAAAAACGAAAAGGACATTTATGTTATACTAATGACATCTCTTAAAAATAATACACTTAGTGAGACGGAGAACGCTCAAAAAATGATTCGTGATCGATTAAATATAACCAAAAACAAAAACCGGAACGTAAATTCTCATTCATTAAATTGTTGTTGTCCCAACTCTTTTTAATTTCGGCAAAAATATTTTAAGTGTGTTAATATGTTAGCTCTTTAATTTATTCACTTTTGGCTAATTTTATACAAAAGGTCTAGTTTCTTTTCAACATATTAACAGAAATGAAATTCACAACATCATGCCTTAATTTTTAGTCAAATTAAAAGCCTTTATGTCCCCTTGCAGGATTACACAACAAGATTTTGATCGCATTTTAAGGATAAAGAAAGCAAAATTTAAAAGTTATTGTTAACACATTAAAGTTGTCGCGATCTTTCTATGATTAACATTGTGAAAGTATGAGACATCATACCAACAAAGGCACAATAAATGTAGTTTTACTTATTACGAACAAACAATGACTTATTAGGCATAAATAATTAAAGCAGTTAATGTGATCTTCAAAATATGCTACAATAAAGTTTTTTATCATAAATAAACTATTTTTGAGAAAATCACAAAATATACAACTCGCAAATAGAAATACTTGTAATAATTTTGTTTACAAAATATTTTTTCACTATTAAAAACATGTTTTGTTTTTATTTTACGAGTATTTTAATTTAATTCAAAAGTAATTTCTAAACCGGTAACATCACAAATATTTTACGCCTTTTTCAATGAAACAAAACGATTAAAATCATCGAAATTCCCATTCTTGCAGGATAAGAGGATTTTGTTGATTGTTTTTTCTACAGATGAAATTTAACACAAATGTTTTTTTTATAGATCTCGCTTCAGTTGTACCAGATGGCAACAATAATATTTTACTTATTTTAAAGTCAAAGAAACCGGCTAGATCATTTTGTTCCTAATATCAAGAATTGCATAATTTAATAAATTATTTTATTTGTATTTGGTTTAATAAAAAAGTAAAAAAACAAAAAACAGAACCTTATAGGATCACTCACTCGTCCGTCTGAGACAGTCGATTTTTTTGACATCAGGAAATAGTACATTTTAATAATCGGAAAGTATATTTTCGGTACATAAAGGTAGCACCTCTAAAAAAAAAATTTTCTTATATTCAAAGTGGTACATTTAATCTTTCCATGGACATACAAATAAACATTTCATATATTTCGAATACCATCAATTTGTTTTTAAATAACAGATAGAATTTACATATTATAATGTCTCAAGGACTACAAGACGAAATATTCTAAAAAAAAATACTGGAGATAATTCAAGAATTTATTTGTATGGAAAGATTAAATGTACTTCGTATGTATGGAACTTTCAGGGTGCGAGTTAAACTCACGCTTGACTTTTTTTAATTGAATTGTAAACATATTAGATAGCGTTTTCAAATTAAAATTAAAATTAAAAGAACTAGAAAAAAAACACATAATTGAGGCCTATGATTCCAAAAGCAGCCAAGCGTAAAAGGTAAAACTTTGGGTTATTGTAAACCGATTTTATGATGCGTAAAGCAGTTTGGAACAATACCCAGTTTTCAGCCTACAAAATATGTAGGATATATTGCGTATTTAATTCATAAATTTGAGATAAAACAAAATTCCAGAAATATAAGGCAAAACTAGTAATAGAATAGAAAATTATATATTTTTTTCAATTTTACAATAGATTTAGCTGTAAATATACTACTGAGTATAAGACAATAGTCTTTTTTTTACATTCATTACACCTTTTACATCCTTCACTAACCCTCTGTACTATTTACGGAGAAATAATATTTCAATATTTGAATTCAGGCGTATTTGTCTAGTCTAATAGAAAAATAAGTAAACAATAACACACTCAAATTCCATATGTAAACAATAATTTATAAAATTATAAAAAAAAAAGAAGAGGAAAATTGTGGTAGTAAATGGTCCAAAGAAGTCGTGAAATGATTAAAGATTAATTATTTATGAGAATATAAATTAGAAGTCCGGACATTGAATAAAAAAAGATAATAATATACACCATATATACTCAATTCTGTTTGTACTAGAAAAAAAGTGTAAAAAAGTCATCGTGTACGCAGAAAAATAGGGGATTGATTCCATATTCTTAAAAAATGACTAATATGAATGGATTAATGCAAAAGGCTTTATTAGGAGTCTTTATAAAAAGCCAAGCTTGATTTGTACGTTCATTCATGAACAGTTTATTTCATAAATACAAAAGGTACTTCAATTATTAAAGTGATACATTTCTTGATTACACGTACGTTCATTTAGGTATATCTAGAGAATTGCGGTTAGTGGAATTTCCCTTAATTAAATCAAACAGTTTTGTTTGACCGTGCTAAATCGAATGAAATCGTGTAAAGAGGAAATTGAATTTACTTTTCTGGACCGTGTTAAAACAAAACCGTGTAAAAACCGAATTGTGTGTACTTATTAAATTATAACATTAGTGTTACCAAGCAATTTAAATATCATTTGAAATTGAATTAACGTCATCGTTTCCAATTAGTCAACTGCATGTTACAGTTGTATTACTATTTATGAATGGTATATACAAACAAACACGCTTTTCTTTAAAATACACTAAAATATAAAACCATGTATTCCTTTGGTGAACTGTTACTGTGTTATCGAAGATAAGCGCGTATGCAAAATTTTTAACCAACCGTGCAAAGTTACAAGGTTTTCTCACGCACAAGTGAAGCTAAATAAAAGTTTGTTTACAACACTAAGTTACTCTTATCACATTTGAGCACTATAGGAAGAAATATCCACTTTAGCTGTTTTAAGAACTTTATTAATTAATAAAACAAATCTGTCACCTTCCATTTTATTACATTTTGAGATTTTATTAAGAGAAAATATTTCTCTTGTTTTAATTTATCTTTTTGTGTGACTCTACCAGAAATTTTAAACCTATATCGACTGTATAAACTTACAAATGAATTGCAATACTAAAGTTAGTAATGAATTTTGAGAAATTAAAATTAGTGATAAGAAGAACGAAAATAAAACATCACGAATAAAATTGGTAAATCAACTAATTAAAACTGTGCAGGTGAAAAAAGGATACTAATAGTTTTAATAATTGTAGGGTAATGATAATTTTATATTCATTTTTAATAAGAATTTTTAATATGCCTAATTCAAAATTATTGATATACAACCCTTTAAGTTAATATAGTCCCAACTGTGAGATTAACCCTTAATCGGAATCGTCATTAATTAATTAATAAAACAAGCTTTCTTTATAATATAAATCAGCTTTTATGGACTAGCATGCATACATTATTTTAGATTTCAACTTTTGGGAGCGATTGCGAAAATAGAGTTTTTTTTTTAGTCGGGTCCAAATGCACACACGATTCCAGTTAAGGCTTAAGCATTGCGAAATGTGAAAAATATACGGAAGATTAAACAATTTTTCTCTCCTGTTGCTTAAAATCAAAACATCATTAACGACCGCCACAACAATTCAATAGATATTAATTTCAATAACCCCATGAGACCTAGGAAATGTTGCAATTTTTATATTATTTGGAAAAGAGTTTAACTACACCTTTGATGTTCTAATAAAATATAAAAATCTCACGACGAATAATAAATATTAAATCATTTTGCGCAGTAGCGTCGCTATTGCTAAATGTGTTCCTTAATAATAATTACATAATTGCAACTAGCTAGAAATAGCTACTATCAGCTAGACTGACAAAAAGTTGTTATCGCCTTTGAAATTGAACAAAGAATTTAATGTGGTGCATTCTGCACCGCGGGTACAAGATTCACTCAGTCGGTGCAGCGAAACATAGCGCCCGTGCTATCAGACGGTTGCGTATGTAAACGATGATTAATAAAACCAGACAGGCCGGTGAATTGAATTGCGTATGTTTACACACATCTCTGTCAATTAACTCTCGATATCGAGCGCCTCTTATTTATCTTCACTTATCGCTGTCACCGGACGCGCGGACTTCCCATCTGAAATTGAACCTTTTTTGAATTCCGATAAAATTATTTGCGAAAAATCACGAGATGCTTGGCATCATCCCAGAAATCTAAGATCATGTACTCTGTTGCGTATTGTTGCAAGTATTCTGCTTTTGATAGAACAAATTGAAGGGGTTATTGACAGCCTTTTTACGTGTTGTTTACTATCTCATATCCACGATTTTGCCAGCTTTAAATTAGTTTAGAAAATGTTCTTGGCAACCGTACAGCGAACGAAAATCAAATATCACTTTATAAAAATATACAAGTTTATATTTTACGCATAATTTTTTCCTTAAATATTAAAAAATATTGTTTTTATATTTATTTAAATCCAACAATTTAAACTATCGCTACATAACAATTTCGTGGAAATCCCACAAATAGCGATGAGCATAAATTCGAAAACTCGTTGGCTGTATTATTAACAAAAAATCAAGCAGTTAGTTTATTTCATTAATTCGACTTTATTAGTCTTGTAGGTGAATTGGGGGATTTTCTCTTCTTAACTAATGCTCGATCACCTTAATTTTGAAAGTTTCTACTTGTTTTTTTTTTCTTACCTTTCTTTTTAATCTGGTTAAATGAATGAGCTCTAATTACTTAAATATATATTTTTTAATTATTATTAACACATCAAGTTGAGTGAGCGTGCTTTGATAACGCTTTCTATTTAAAAAGATTTTATCTTACGAGGTATGTCCCGAGAACAATGGTTTTTTATCATTCGTTTTACTATTGACGCTCTTTACCACTTTGTGAAATCTGGGAACTGATGTAACAAGATAGCAACTCATATTAATTCCATGAATTGGGAATTTCAATATACTAATGTACATATTTACATATCCAAGAATTTTTAATTATTTAATTTCAATTAGTTTTTTTTCGTTTTTATCTTGAGATGAATATTGTTGTTCTCGTCTTTGCGTATTATCACTAAACTTGAGATAAAATAGGGCAATAGAAGTTTTTAAAGCGATCAATTAGTTGTTACTGTAATCCATATAATAGCTGTTTTCGATAATATAGATCAATAATAATTCTATATTCGCCGAAAATTTCAAATTAAATATATCTCAAAGCCACTCGATGCTTATCTATTTCACCCCCCATTGTCAAATGACGTCCCTAACACGTCATACGTTTCTTATGCCAAATCGTACAATCACATGCCGTAGACGTGGACGTCATGCAATTTGAAGAGATATTTAAAAAGATTTGGCTTCCACGATAAGGAACAGATGTTGTTGATGACTATTTTTGTACGAAGTATATATCCCATCTCTGTATGTTTGCCTTTATTTTTTGCTCATATCGCCAGACCGATTAGTCTCAAATTTCGGAGCCCCAAGTCGATTGCGCGTCTTGGCTGCACTTTTATTCTGTTTGTCAGTCTGTCCGTTTATCTATTTGTTACCTTATCAAGCTAGAGCTAATGGACAGATTTTTATGGTTATTATAACCTTTAGGAAGCTCATACGTCAACTTAACATATGGGTTAGAAAATTTTGTCTATTTTTCTGTTCATATGTTTGTAACATACATCATAATACAAATCATGCTGAGCGTAGTTGAAGTAATAATGCTCTTTTTCACCCCTCTTTATAATCCTGTTAATTGAAGATTGGGCGATTTATTTTAAATGTTTTTTAAACTTGAAAATGTTTAAAGACTGGAATTCTTTCCTATTTGTTATTAGAGCGAGTGAACTATAAAAAGCAGTAAGAAATGATAATAGTTATGTTGTATTTACAAAATTGCTTTTTGCAGTTTTCTAATTCAAGGGGATTAAACCGGAGCTTTTACTTTACACTAATATTTTACAAAATCTTTAAAATCAGGAAATGCGACTGATTTAGTTAGAAACCTAAACGCATTTTGTGTGTTGATGAAAAGATTTCTGTGATTTCTGTGGACAATTATTTTCCGTAAAATATGACGACGCATTTCGTACTTTTCTCAATTTTATAATTTTGTGTGTAGCTAAAATTCTTTACAATAATATTTTTTTATGTATAAGTTGTATTTTCCGTAAACCCCCTCTGCAAATTTCTTTGGGACTGTTTAATTTTAATGTTTATTTTAACGTCCCCAAAATTTGTTTCTTCTGTGTGAATACATTGATGCACCTTGACTTTATGTTAATTTTATTTTTCTTACTCCCAAATTTTATAAGAACATTACCTCTCATCGGGAGGGGTGGCATAAATTTGTATAAATTCGAGGGTAAAAAGTAAAGATCACAGAAACTTTAAGGGTCTTGATAGTTATAAAATTCTAATAATACAAGAAAATTAAAATTGTAATAATTCAGGCTTTTAGAAAGCCATTCCTAAGGACTGAATGCTGAATTTGTACACAATATTAATTGATTTTTCTACACGAGTTATTCAAATTGTTAATAAAAAACCTTATTATTTTCTTTTCTACATACATACATAATTTACGTAAGTGCATAAGAAAGATGCGTGGTGATAATTTGTGCGTGATTATGCCAGATTTTAGCAATTAACGGAAAGTACAACAAGTAGTTTAAATGTTCAACTGGGTGTCCAAGTTCATAGTTCGTCTTGATCAAAATAAATACTGTTGATTTAAAAACAAAGTCTTAATTACGACTCGCTTGTTTGGCTGCATTATTATATTTTTCTGTCTGTAAAAAAAACCGAAAGAAAAATTTTCATTTGTTTATCACCTTCCTCTTTTTGCATTGAGCACAACTTCAACGATAATTGAATTTATTACGAGATGATATCTTTTTTTTTATGCGAGATGATATCTTTTGTGTAATTTGTTATTTAGCAAACGGTAATTAATGACAAAAAAAACAAGTGTTAGTAATAATTTATGAGTATTCACACTTATAATTTACGTAATTTATTTATAGAAATTGAATATAACGCACATTCCAGTGGATTTATTACATGCACAAGAAGCCCTAGGTGTACACATTTTTACTTTTACTACCTGTAAAATATTGTACCTGCAAAATGTTCACATTAACCTTTCAATTCCGTAAAAATCCTGAAACACCTCCAAATTGCATTCCATTGCACTTCACCAGTAACTCGCGCTTATCTTAATGAATTACAAGTTTAAACAAATTATTAAAATATAAACATACTTTGCATCATACAAAACAAATAGCACTTTTCCTCAAATTCAAAAAAACAAAATTTTTCCTCACGCTATATTAAATTCAAATCCGCGTGGTATGAGCACCCTCCAGACAAGTGCTAAATTTTCGACTGCCTCAAGTGAAGTGGTACCGATCTCCTCGTGTATAGTATTAGTTAGCGTAAGTTGCTAACTAATGCTGTACGGTTTGAAGTGGAACGAACGAAGTCAAACTGAGTCAATAAAGCTACGAATTGAGCAACATCAAGATCTGAAGCATACTTTAGATGCCTTCCAAACTTTAGATATGAATATGATACGACTTGTCGATTAGGCACAATTGTAACATTTTGATCTTACCCACTTTTTTTAGTTTTTACCTTAATTTTTATAACTTTAAAAGCACACAATACAAAATAGCATGCCCTTTTCTGTTAAATGAATATTTAGAGAAAAAACCATAGCTAAATTTAGTGTAGTAGTAGTATCTTTACTAGACACTACTGTGTCTATGTAATACCTATACCAACAGGTATTATATGCACTTAGATATTTTAAGCCTAATTTAAAAAGGATCGCATAAGTTAGGGATTTTATATTACAAATTCACTCGGTAGAAATGGTGACCGACATGCATTAATTCATTTATCAAATACATCAAATATTGATTAATTTATTAAATTGATTAAATATCATAAATCTAAATAGATCAAAAAGATTAATGAAATTCCACTTTGATTTAAAGTCAGCCGAAGTATGATTTCAAAATTCGGCATTGAAATTTCGCTTATTTTCTGATTTATAGACCATTACATTAAAAAATTCGCCACACAACTTACTCAGATCTTACTTGTGTTTTTCTTAAGACTTTTGTCAACTTATACAGATAATAAAGAAAATAAAAATGAATAAGCCAATTGATTTGAATACTTAATTATAGTTTAGTCATTAATTATTTTTTATTTAAAAATCACTAAAAAGTAACTATTTTAACAGCTACTATTTTGTTTACAAACAATAATAATAATAAAACAGAAAAGTTAATTGGTGTTATTTGTTATAAATAAAGTAAAGTCATCATATACCCACCTTTTCATATCTCTAAATCGTAATAATCGTTTAACAAAAAGTACCTATAAAAATGAATAACTTGTACGGTAGATATTACGCTAATACGTATGAATTTAAGTTTAAACATTGAAAACAATATTTATTTTATATTTCTTTATTATTTAGTAGACATTTTCATCGGAAAGATATTCATAAAACTGAAATCTACGATAAAAAACAAACGTGTGGAACAAAAATGGGAGAAATTTTAAATCAACCATTAAAATATTATCACGAAATGTCTTACAAAAGTTGTTTTTTCTGTTAATCACATTCTTAAATTCCTACAGAATGAATATGAAATTATTTTAAGAAATGATTTGCGCACAATAAGTTAAATAAAATTACAAAATGGATGATTTAAAATTAAATAAAACTAAATAAGATCAAGTCTAGACTTGCTTTAAATGTTCCCAATGTAAGAACGGTCAATAAGCAATTTAAGCAAAAAATATTTTTTACGACACCGATAACCACAATGGTTAAGCACTCGCTTATTTTTCAAGTTCATGACTTAATTCTCCAGCCTTGACTTCCGAAACAGTCAAAGTCGGATTAAGATAAAGCTAAATAAGCTACCCATTTCCGAAGTTGAACAAAGATAAAATAGAAGAATATTCGGGAGGGTAGTTCGAAAATAATCAGCGCGAACTCGGTATGTATGTTTGTGTATTCACCGGTTAATTTTAATATTTATCACAGAAAATGATTTAAAATTTCGCGATCCAAACACTGAAATACGAATCTGAATGAATCTATCGCCAATATTTCAAGAACATAGAAATGAATCGTGTTGAAATATTTAGTGCAAATTTTATGGTATTTAAGTTCAATCTTAGCGTCTTGTCGTTAATTAATAGTCCTCTGTTGACTCTTTAGGAAGAATTATGTGATCTGCGGGTTAATGATTCGAATATTGGTCGATAAGTTTTTTTATTGTGTTATGAAATGAGTTTCTCCATTAATGCGGTAGTTAAGTTTTGACAAAAAATTGAAATTTCCTAATTTCATGGATTTTTAGCTCAAGAAAAGATCAACTGATGGACCTCTTTTTTAAAGAATAGTGAATAATTGGATAAGATCTTCTAGCTGAATAGGGCATTGCTACTGCTTTAAAAGAATAATACAGTTATGATTATATATAGGAACATTTGCTTAACCCCAACAGTTGAAGTTTATGTAACGAAAACAACATTGTGCGATCCCACCAGGGCAACTTTCGGGTATATGCGGCTTGCGTCGACATGGTGTTGGAGCGTGCATAATTTTAGCGTGTTACACTATCACACTTGGATCAATCTTTTCTTTCTCTCTTTTGAATTTAGCGATCTGCGAAATTTAACATATCGAAGAATGTTACCAAAGAATCGATAGTCGGTGTATTCCGGGACACACGTATCGTAGGAAATTTCGTAGGAAATCTTTGAAAGCGAAGCAGTTAAGGGTTTATCCTACTAGGAACGTTTAAAACCTTAAAGATCATTTGTGAAAGTTTTCATATACATATCTAAGTAAATTTTAGGATTATAAATTATAAAGTGGTGTATGAAGCTATATAAATATTATATAAGATTTAAATGCGTATTCCTCTAGTGTTTTTTTAAATACAATTTGACTTAAAATGATTTTATACTTATATTTAATAGTTTTAAACACATTAAATTTATTGTTTACATGAAGAAAGCTTTTATAATATTAATTTTTTGTGATAATTTCGATATTTATTTTCAGAAAGTATATTAATGTTTTTTTATTTTACGTTTAATTAGGAAGGATTGCTATGGTTGGATTCTCTTTAATTTTGGTGTATGAATCAAATTAGCTCACTTTAGTAAGAATGGGTATGTAATCAACATCCGTAAATCCAACGTTAAAATTAATTTTCATAACTCTGTGCCTCGCACAATACGCCTAGTTACCTTAAGAAGTGAAAAGGGTTGTAAATATCAGCCCGGAACTGACCTCGGATTTTAGAAATATCGGTATTGACTAATAATTAATAATTCTATTTAAAATATTAATATCGAATTAGTCGCATGACCCAGCCAGTTGACTAATCAGGTGGAAAGGAAAATAAAATAAAGTCCAGGCTTTCATGATTTGTAACACAAATCATAAAGGCATCACATAATAGATCATGACAAGCATCACATGACATGGCAAACGACACGTGACACACGATAATCAAGTCTATTAAGGAAAACGCGCTACTTTCTGCGATAAGGAAGAGAAAGTAAAAGTAAATGATAACATTTATACACGATAAAAAATTTTGAACAACACTTTAAGCCTTTTGATACGTGATATCTAATACAAAGTAGGTTTAACATTTTGGATTTACGGAAATTTACCTTTTTCTCCCATAATCAAATTTGGGAGAAAATCTTTTTTATGGAATTTTTAGGAATGATTCAGATGCTTATAAAGTAATTTGATTAGAACTAATATTTGATATGTGGCCCTAGAATTATTAAAATGCGTAACGAATACATGGAAAGTGCACGGCTAACTGATTTTACGTTCTGTACGTAAATCGTGCTGCAGTATTTAGCACTTTTCAGCACGCAAACGAATTTTGTGCGGCGTTTACATGTAAATTTACATAAAGGTTGAAATTTATATTAAACTAAATGAAATGAAGTCAAAAAAATAAAACGTAAGAGTACATATTCTAATCCTAAATTTAATTCCATTTCAGTCTGTAAGATTTAATCGTCTTTATTTTAATTAATTCAGTATAAGCTTTTATTTAAATAAATCCAAAGAGGTTTAGCGTGTATATCGTTGGAGTAAGACAGGCCTGTCGTATTTAATTGTAGCTAATGACGTCGCAATCATCAGCCAGCGTAAATTATTAATTCTTAAGTATTTTAAGAGTACACAACAAATAAAATTCTAATTAACCAGTGTAAACAAATCTATAAAATCTCTTGCCTAAGATTAGTCTGACTAGTAACGCAGAAAAAGGAACATTTTTCTAAATATTGCAAACATTTGTTTGGCTTAGTTAACCTGATATTGATTTAATAAATTGTTTCCTGTTTTACATCACA
Organism: Proctacanthus coquilletti; assembly: GCA_001932985.1. Taxonomy (NCBI): domain Eukaryota; kingdom Metazoa; phylum Arthropoda; class Insecta; order Diptera; family Asilidae; genus Proctacanthus; species Proctacanthus coquilletti. The sequence continues at coordinate 92,793 of MNCL01000191.1, read as the reverse complement.
TTTTATTTTTTATATATTTCTAAAAAATATTGCAGTTGTTTTGAGTTTCTATTGCATTATACAAATTGTGACACATTTTTCCAAAGCGAATCACAATATTTTTCCAATTCGTACGCTCGTTTCCCGTCGTTATTTGAAAAAATAAAATTGTGAAGCCACGTAGAACACTTGTAGTTTCAGTTGTTATGAGTATCGTAACAAAGTAAGAAAATTCATATTTTGTTGACCACTGTAATTAAGTTTGAACTTCAGGTTCTTTCCTTGGCTGGAACATCAAGCAAAGTGTAGTCGCCAGATTTATGAACAGCATGACGTAATGTTTAACAGAAATCAATATCCTGTCCTTCAAAGTTAACCGACCTAATGCTCTTCTTTTGCAATAGGTAACAGCTTTTTATCCTACGATAAATTTCTTCTGAAAAGACGACAGAGATTGTGATTCATTTCCTTTGCACCTTTTTGCATTAACAAATGCAAACTGAATGTAATATGAAAGAATAAGGTTTCTATTTTCTTTCTTGCATGTATTTTTTTCTTCCTTCGTAGTAATTTTTAAGCCCATATTTATTTATTTACTTTTTGAAATTAATAAATTTTCTATTAGGGTAGAATGGGAAAAATTAATTTTAGAAGTGAGAAAATTGTGGTTTTGCGCAAATCCAGCAAAGGTTCAAACGTTTCTTTTTTTATACTCATTTTGTAAAAAAAATCTCTGTAGATATAAAAACGGTTCGAATTTTTTGTTTCAGACCATTAGGCGAGTATGTGCGACTTCCACCCACGATTTACCTCAACACAAAATCTGAGGTATTTATACGTTCACCAATTGGTCTTTATACACAAAAACAACAATATAGTTTCCTTTATATTAAATAAAAATGTATATAGGAGTATACAAAATTTTATGTAATTTCAACAGATTTTAGAAAACCGGAATTCGGAAAAAATGTCAAATTCACTCTCCTTTCGTAAATTAGACAAGTTTCTAAGATTGTACGTTGTATCATTATTTTAGAGTTACATCCAGATTTGAAAAATACAACACTTAAAATCACTTGTGATGAGGTCTACCTATTAAAAGTATTATACTAAGAGGCCGGTTAAAACACAATTACAAACCTAAAGTATGAAAAATTCAATTCAATTTTTGCGGAGAGTGTTCGCCGCTGGGACAACAAGACAAAAAACACTTTTTTCAGATGAAAACCTGTGCCAGTACAGAACTGTACACACATTTTTAATAGATTTTTTTTAATTATTTCCCAATAATGCTTTCTGGGAAGAACCAAAATTAATTGTGGTGAGACCAAGATTGAATGAAAGTGATCATTAAATAATCTAAAACGATCTCGTTTTTCGTTTTGGTACATACGAAGAGAGCTTGTTAAAAAGTGTATATTTAATGCGTTTTATTTTCATATTAATAACAAAGTTTTCAAGTAGAAATCGAAAAATTGGTAGTGTTTTTTCTCATCAGCAAGTTAAAAAAAAATTTACCACTTGAATCGGTTTATTTATTTAATTTAAATTAATTCTCAATAATAATTCCGACTGTCTATTGGTTAGCTATAAAAGTATTGAAATAAAAGAACTTCCCGTACAAAAAAAATTTCTGTTTGACATTTTACACTCAAAGCAGATGTCTTTAACTACTTTAATTATACAAATCTTATATTAGGTATTTATATAATTTTTATAATAATTGAATAAAACGTAATAGTACCCAAAAATTCTTGATAAACAATATATTTAACTGTAATAAATTGCTTTTTGATTTAATACCGATCAACAAAAAATAATTCTTTTTTTTATTTTCTGGTTCTGCATCCCGAAATAAAACAAAAATTCATGACTAAGTACTCCTGCTAAAGTTAGTAAAAATAAATAGCGTATTTCCAAGCTTGGGTTGTAGTTTTTCTATAATCCTGTAAAGTGCGTATTCTGCACACTCACCTGAACACATTTAAAAATAACATACCAGCGAAGTCCTACAAAACATGGAGAATTTTTAACATAAAAATTAAATTAATTAAAAAATAATTGGAGACTATGTATTTGTTGATTTTCATCATTTCGTTCTATTAGTCACAAAGAGAAATTTGTTGGGGGACAATTATATTCTCCTTGTTCAAAAACGTTGTTGCACTATCCATACTCAGATTTCGTGTTGGGCGGTTTAATGAACTGTAATTGTATACTATATGTGCATTATTTTTCGATCAAAAGAAACTTAGTGCACGGAACACTTAGTGCACGAGCCTATCTCGCACTTGGCGATTTTTTTTTTCATTTGATGGTTAAATCTATTTCTGCCAGCTTCCTCCGAGAGTAACTTTCCTACGCCATGGTGGCTGTAACAAAGGCGGTTTTTAACATTGGCAAAAAAGAATATAGACGATAATCTCGGAATGCGAGGGGTACGTGAAAAGAAAAGATCAGCCGCGTAACGCTTTTCAGATACCGCCACACATCCACCAGTTCTACACTGAGTAAGCTAACTCGACCTTGAAGATGTCTCACAACTGTACGGCCTGGGCAACAAAAGTAAATATGCCTATTTCCGTTAAGACGACGGAAAAGAAAATGTGCACGGATCGCCTCCGCTGAGGGTACACGGGGCTCCGGTTTCCATTTCTGTTTACTACAGTAAAGTGTTTTCAGCATCTTTCGATGAAAGCTGAACAGCCCGGCCGCAACCTTAGTACCTCGCGAGGTGTTACTGCCGTCTGACCTTGAGATGATGATACGATTCGGAAAAACGTCACATGTTCCCTTTTCGTTTTCACAAAAGCTCAGCCAGTTCTGTTCGACAGTTTGGATATAGGTCAAGGGGAAATGAGAGATCTTTCTCTGATGACATTACGGGAAAACAAAGTCTTTCTGAGTCACTCTGGAGGATCCACCATCATCACAGGTTACCGGGCAACTCGGGTGGGTCAGTGACTATTATTGGCAAACTTTAATGAGCAATTTGTGGCGGTAAGGAGCGCTGATGTTGGCCGATGATAGCTTCCAACTTTTTTACTCCAGCCGAAAGTTGGGAAACTCTGTTCTCGCAGTTTATGCGCGTCGATAGTGCGTGGTCTATTCTGAGCCGCTCAGGTGATTCACATGAGAAATGCTAGGCGCCGAAATTATGTTGCGAATTAATGCACTGTAAATACGGTTCGGTTATCTGTTCATTAGTGCAGGGGCAGGATTTACGTCAGTTGGATTATTCTAGTAAATAACTTTTAAATGATTTCGCAGTAACTAATTAGATCCAATTGGAGAGGCCATTTTTGGCAACGCCTTACACCTCATTATTCCGCCTACAAACTTTTTTGGAATAAAAATGACTAATTGAGTGCGAATATGGTCTCTAGCAAATGCGACGTGATGAGAGTACTGGTGTCAAAAGAAATTTATATAAAGTGGAAGTAGAACGAATATAACTCAATCGTATGCAAATAGATTTTTATAAACGTGGAATAAATAAATTCCACCCTAATTATATTTTTTGTATTTTAAATAACTAGAGGTAGAAGCTTTCCATTTCAGCGTTTTAATTGCAGTTTAGGATATGGTGTCATCGAAATACCATTTAAATATATTTTCTAGTTCATTAGAGCCTAGAAACGCAAGAAATTTAAAGTAATTTTGACCTCAGAAAAAATTAACGCACAAACATGTTTACGATGAAAAATCAATGCTTTTCGGTTATTGGCCTTAAATTGATAAGAAAAAGTTCTTGTAAACGTGTCGTGAAGAAAAAAGTAAATCATTCAATTCATTGGTTTCCGAAGAAACGAGAAATTGTGAAACCTTGTATATAAAGTAAGACCTTCTTAGGTTAGGAATACAATGGAGAACTCATTCTCAGAGCAACATTTCCGCATTATAAACATTGGTTTATTTTGCCCACCGTAGATTGATTGCTGGGAAAGGATTTAGTCAATTGATCAGATTAATGCAATCGCAAGCTTATAAATCAAGTTACGAATACGGCTCGTCAATCGAACTATTTTGTTTTCGATTGCGAGTTATTAACCACTGTAAAATTTTTACGGAGTAAATAACAATTCGGAAAAAGCTTCACTTCTGTAATATTTTCTTATTTGTTTAAATAATTTCACTTTAGGAAATTTCCGTTTTAAAACTCATAAGTTGTAAGAAATCTGATGATCTCTAGAGATGATGAATTTAATCAGAAAAAATAATAATATTACAATTTACGCTTTATTTATTACTATGAATGTACCCGATTTCGAATAAAAAGTTATCAATTCGTTCCTTATTTTTTTTAATTTTTAATCAAACTTGATAATTCTATTCAGAAAAAGAGCATCTCAATGAAATTCTAAATATTGCACTTACTGGATCTTTGGTTTTAATGCCTGTTCGTATAATACGCATTATATCGAAAGGATTGTAAGTTCTTGCCTGTCCACTTCTTTTTTGTCTGAGTAATATAAGTTTGGAAATGCATTCCATTCCAAAAGTGCTTTAGCATTTAGAATAATAGTAATTGTCATTTTTCACTACTTGAACTATCAAGAATTGTATTAATACTTTCTCTGTAATTAATCAAAACTTTGATATACGCAAAAACACAAAGTTTTGGTTCCAAAACCAGAAACTAAGTAAATTTTGAAGGAACTATGTCACTTTATTTTAACGGCCAATATCACTTACTTTGATTCTAAGACTTGGAATAATGAAAAACGAACCGCGACAAAATTTATTTAAGAAACTTTCCCATATTATTTTCTTTAAGCGAGCAAAATTATTATTGAAAAGGCACAAAACACTAAGATCACAGTAAGATCCGTCACAAATTTTGTCAAAATTCTGTCCGCCACTGGATAAACCGAAGAGTCACAGCAATGTCGCAGTTTTGGAAAAACATAGGGTGCCGTACCAATGTCATGGAAAAAGCATATGTTAAAAGGCCTTCAAAGGCAAACTTCCATGTCATTCACCTTCATTCTTTTAAAGGTAAATGCTACACGTGTATATTTTCAAATTCTATCATCTGTTTATGAATAAGTCCGTAAGGCTGACAGGTACGTAGGTCGTTTAATGGACACAGCAAGTAATGAAGTAATGAAATAAATAAGCAAATAAAAGAAATCGATATCTATCATAGGTCTTCCACGACATGAATTTTCCATAGAATTACTAGATGTTACTATCACCTCTTCATGTAATAATTTGCTGTCGGGAAATTCTGTTAAATGCTGCCTGCAGTACGTCATTTTGCCTCGTAGTCGCTGTTGCCGTGTATACTTTTCAAAACAAAATTGAGCAAATCATAGACCTCAACAATTGAGTAAACTGAATCGATAGTGTGCTTACAAGATGATTTGAACAGTCGACTTTTTATCATAACGCTAGCAAACAAAACGGCTCTTTCGAAAATCTTTAACCTTTGAGAATCTTCGATATAACTAGTAATATTTCTCCCGCGGAAGTTTTTTTTTTTGTATATCTTTTTAGTCGAAACAGTTGAAATCATAAATTAAAATGTGTTTAGTCGTTATAGAGAGCGGCGATGTTTGATCGTCAAATACTTTCTAAACTGTTTTCGAAGCCCAAAGAAAGCCTTTTCAATTGCAATTTCAAGCAAAAATAGGCATTCCTCGAAAAATTACGTCCACGTTTTTAAAAGATAGAAACAAAAGCACAATGCACGCGTGGAAATTAAAAAGAAAAAGAATATCCTAGCTCTATCGACTCTAAAACTGACTGAAACGCACGTTTATCTTTTTGTTAATGTCTGTCTTGAAAATGAACCGCTGATACAACTTCGATAAAACAAGGCTTAGCACATTTATATCAATAATCTAACCGTAATAATCTATACATAAACTTAAAATAAACCAAAAATTAAAGACTCGTTCACAGCAATGTTCAGCTTTTTACTCTGGTGGGTTATAAAATTCATAATACTCTAGTCTCTATCAAGTAATAGTTCAATAAATAGTTCTCAATGTTAGCTAGAAATACCTTCGTTTCTGATAGGCTTTTCTCCAAATATTTTTTATCAATTTACACTTCGATGTACATATGTATAAAAACGTAGTCATTACTATCCAATTTTTACTTACTAGACGACTTTTGTGTTTCTAATTGGAACGAATATGAATTATAAATACTGAAACGCATATAACCAATCTTTAAAAAGTTAACGTACGGAAAATTTTTTGTAAATCTTTTACAAATAAGCAAATTATTTGTACAGTTTAACGATAGACGTAGGCATTCCATTTAAGTCTAGAAACGACTTATATTGATCTTATGTAGATAAGAAATGGGAAATTTCTGTGCTTTAATAATTAATAATAATTTTATATTTCGATAATGTTCTGTCTTACCACGCTTAAGTAATAGAAGTTAAAAATTCGGACTTTCCCTGCTATATTTTCATTTCTCTAGACGAAATAAACTATAGAAGCCTAATCTTGGTTATTTACGTATTTCATCGGCAAGACATTTATTCAGATGTGTGTTCTGATGCACGCTTTCAGTAATTGTTGCTAGACGCACAGAGTCTTTGTTCCTACAATCGTGAACAGGGGGGGGGAAATTTTCTCGCTTGTATCGTTTTTTTTTGTTCTTATATACTTTTAACAAATTTTTTTCCTTTTTTTTCAAACATTCATAGTAATAGCAAGAGTCAACGGTAGTATGGAAAAATAACCGTGTCATTCGCGGTGCCAAACTGCGTATTATGATTGTATACAATTTAGGAATGGAATTTTTCAGCTTTATATTAACTCTGCATCCGATTTCTAGGATAGACACTTGCACTTGCGCTAAATAAATTATTAATAAATTAAAAATAATTTTCTTGATTTTATTGCTTTTATTTACCGGTAACATTTCATGATATCACATAATGGAATTTTATTTTATTTATTAAGAAATTGCAAAAATAATATTAAACTGCAAAATGTCTTACTGTTATCCGGTTTTTTATTATTATTGTGCGGAAAGATCTACCCATTCTACCCTTATTAGGTAGTTCCTATCCAGTAGAATATAGTAACGAGGAAGTTCTCGTGAACTGCAAACGTCTTTCATAGTGTCAGCACCAAACTTGCAAAGCTGAATGTAAGAAACTTACATAGTGTGTTGTGGTGTCAATTTCCTCTCCACATTGTCATTTATTCCTGCAATGAAGTTCATATGAGCGCCACAGGTATTATGTCCTCACGGTCACAAAGGCCTATTCTATTTCCTTATTAACTGAAGCAGGCAACTTGTTAATTATTTAGTTTGTGCAAACCACAGCCCCCGCAACCACATTTTTTTAATATGATTTTACGTCTGTAGGTGGATGCTCCTACTGTAGAATGCGCTCAGCAAGCCTACTGCAGATTCTGGACCATCTTACTCGTGAGGAACATGATTTAAAGTCACAAATCCATTCCCGACTGCTTTCCTAACAAAATGATGACGAATATCAATGTGTTTCATTCGTGTGTGATAGATTGGATTCGATGCCAAATGCTCAGCTCCACGATTATCAACAAATAATTTTACGTGTGAAAATTTCTCCAATCCAACTTCAATGAGCAATCCTCTCAAATATATTGCCTTCTTTACAGCCTCTGAAAGACACATATTTCGCTTCGGTAGATGAAAGTGCAACGGTGCGTTGCTTTTGTGATTTCCAATTTACTGCAGTTTCTGCAAGGATAAACACATACCCAGAGAATGATCGTCTATCATTAAGCTTCCCCAGTCAGCGCCACAGTATCCATGAATAGGTTTAGCGTTCCTTTTGTACAATAATCCAAGGTATTTTTGTTCCAGCTAGATACCTCAATACACGTTTAGCTGCCAGCCAATTCTTACCTGGTCTACAAATTGAGCGAATCTAGACACAGTATTGGCAATGTCAGGTCGAGTTCTAACACCCAAGTACATCAACGCTCCAATAAGCTCCCTATAAGGCCAACAATCAAGTGCTTCGTCTCCAGGAGGGCTACTAGTTACTTTACTTTGTAATTGGGCTGTCGTCACTGGATTGCAATCGTTCTTGCTATATTTAACAAGCAAGTTCAGAATGTATCTTGATTGATTAATCGAAATATATTCATCAGTCTGATCGATTTCCAATCCCAGACATAGCTTTGCTGGACCTAAATCTTTGATTTCAAACTCTTTTTGAAGTTTACACTTTATTTCTTCAATCCAATTTATGTCTGATAAGACAATCAAAAACTCGTCCACGTAGATGGGTAACAATAAGATGTTTTTACCTCTTTTAACATGATACATACAAGTTTCCCCCTTGGCAGGCAATAATCCAATCTTCTTTAACCTCGTCGACAACTTAGCATGCCATTGTCGACCTGCCTGCTTTATAGCGTACAGAGCTTTATTCAATTTACGTACATCTCCCCCTTGCTCTATAGTCTTCAGCATCTTCGTGGCTTTAGCTCTAATATCTTCAGGAACTTGAATATCATTAACGATTATTTCTAACGTTTGCGGCAACATATCTGGAACTTCCATGAATACGGTCTCATCCAACTAGTCGTTCAGATACGCAGTAACCACGTCAAACTGCTTAATCTGCAAATTTAATTCAGCCGATAAAGCAAGCAAAAGTCTCATTGACTCCATCCGAGTCACTGGAGCGAATGTCTGATTATAGTCAATTCCATATTTTGGACTGTAACCCAAACAACGACGCGAGCTTTTCAACGGATCCACTTGGTCCATACTTATTGGTCAAGACAACACGACTTCCAATGATGCTCTGACCTTGTAATCGTGGAACGATATCCCAGGTATTATTTTTTAATAAACTCATAACTTCCAATTGGATTACTCGCCTCCACTCATCGCTTTCTTGCGATTTCATTGTATCTTCAATGCTACCTCCGCCACAATTGCTGTCTGGTGTCTCTCGGATTTCCCCTTCACTATCTTCTGCTAAGGAAAGTAGTTCTTCAGGACGGCCTTTCGAACCCGTTCCCACCAAGCGTGGTCTTCCTCGTCCACTTCGTATTTTATCGAGAACTTCAACTTTTGATGATGGTGTGCCTGACATTTTTTCAGCCCTCTCCTGTGATTTCACCGAAGTCCTCGTGACTTCATTGGAACCTGCCTCAAGTTCGACCCATGAACCTCTTTCGTCTTCCAGATTACCATCAGTCAACATTTCACCCTCTTGATCTTTCAGCATCATAGTCATCTATAAATTTTACATCACAAGCAACAATGAATTTTTTATTCTCAGGCAACCAAATTCTGTATCCCTTCGTCTGGCGTGGCGACCTACAAATATTCCCTTGATTTATCTTTCAGCTAGTTTACCTTTTGATGGATCTTTATTAAGGACAAATACAGTTGATCCAAATGTTCGCAAATAATTTAGAGACATCTTTTCTTTGTTAAACCATCTTTGATATGGTGCATCTCCATTGATACTCCTCCAAGGACATCTGTTTCTTATGTGACACGCTGTTGCTATAGCGTCGGCCCAAAACCTATGTGGTAAACGTGACTGGAGTAAGAGGCAACACGCCATGTCGACCAAAGTCCTGTTTGCTGTGGTGTCCTCACAACACTTAATCGACGCTTAATACCTTGATTTTGTAGAAATATATCTACGTCGATGTTGCAATACTCCTTGCCATTGTGATTTTGAAGGCATTTAATCTTCTTGCCCTGAGCCTGGGCTAATTTTAGGGCTTCTAATACATCAGCCTTTTGTTTGAGAAAAGATATCTCGCACCACTTGCATCGGTCGTCGACAAACGTGATAAAATATCCAGCTCCTTTCATTGTCTGTGTTCTGAATGCTCCAACAATATCACAGGGGCTATCTCGAGTATTTCTGCACTTTGTCGTTCACTTGTAGGAAATGGTAGGCTTGTCATTTTACCACACTTAGACAAATAGGTTGACCGCTCAGAGGTTATCTTACTTTTCGTAGTTTGGTTAACAACCTGAACCAAATCTTTAGCGTTTAAATGGCGTATACGGCAATAGCATTTCAGGGCCTCGATATTGACTATCTGCAACAATACTAGCTACTTCATTGCCTTCACGAATACAGTATAGATCACCACGCCTTTCAGCAATTAATTTGACATTTCTATCTGAGTCCATTATCAACGCTGAGTCCTTTCGAAATCAAATCTCGTGATCCCTTCTGGTAATCTTGGCAACTGAAACTAGGTTTGATCTCAATTCTGGTACAAATAAAGTGTGAGAAAAATCCACCGACCTTAGCAACCATCGTTGACTGCCAAATTTGCAGTACCCTTTCTGACCTCGCTAACTTGCCTAACTTGCTAGATTGATTGTTCCACCAGTCACACTGTTGAATAGCTTTGTTTGAATAACAGTCTATCACCACATAGACGTGTAGTAAAACCACTGTCAAGTATCCATGGTCGACGATATGCAGCATTGCCAGCGTGTTCGGTGTGAAACACTGCAAAAGTATCATCGCATACCTGCCCATATTGTCTGTCTCTGTTCACGTTTCCTTTTGTCTGAGGCTTCGACAGTTTTAATGGGCAATCTGGCGATTTGTATCCCTTTTTGCACCATTTATAGCATTTATCTTTGAACTTATTGCTACTCGACTTATTTTTATTTACACCTGACTTGTTACTCCGTAGATTTCCTCCATGCGCTGCTCCGGCTACCCCAACGACAGTATGTGACCCTACTTCACTCTTTTCTTTACTTCTACTTCCATAGCATTTAAACGATCCACAATGTTGAAATATTTGTTTACGTGCTCCCTGACGTTACCGTTTTCACACAACTTGTGCAGCATTAACTGCTTGAGCAACAATGCATTCTTTGCAGGACCCTTTGATGCATATACAGGCTCAAGTTTGCGCCACAGTTCGCGGGAAGTACTACAACCACGAACATGTTGTAATTCGGACGAATGAATTGTTGAAATCATATCTGATTTGGCTTTTCTGTCACTTTTGACTCACGATTTATCGGTTTCGACAAGGTCAGGAATCTTCTTCTCACCGCTCACGTATTCGCAAAGATCATTTTTAATCAGCAATGCCTCCGCGTGGATTTTCCACGCTTCGTAGTTGTCCTTATATAAAGGTTCAATTCTTGCAGCACCCAACAAACCTGACATATCGATTCAATAACGATTCTCGAAGGTTCCAGAAAGTAACATTCATTAGTATTATATTCAAGCACAATCAATGTTTTACTTTTAACTACTCTGGATGCTGGGCCCATAACCAGTTGATGTGTTTTTAATTTTACGGTCAGAGAGAGAGTGAGCGCATCGAAAAATGAAAGACAGATCAACACAAATGTGATTCATACACATACATCGATACATACAAAAATAAGAATATACATATTTTCCGCGAATGGCTTCCACATTATCAAGCTATACATGTCCAACGATATATATTTATGTATGTTATTATGTAACATTTAATATATAAACTCCATATGAGTATTATTCAAATTACCGAACTTTATCATATCACACAAAATAAATATTTCAAAACACTGGTGCAGTTCTTACTATCCTTTTATTTAATTACTGCTCTTTCAATTCAGTACTTTGTAAACGCAATTAAACTTTTTAGTATCCATAGTATATACATATTATATATATTGATACATTTGGACAAATTTTTAACGTGTATAACTTCGTGTCCCAAGAATAATTTTGCTTAGACATTTTCATCGCGACATAACACGTGACACGTGGAATATCACACAAAAAAACGTAACAAAACGAATATCGAAACAAAAAATCAAGAATCTATAAGAATAATTAAATATGGATGATGAATATTAAAGTTTAAAGAGTTGTGAATTAATTGGTATAAAGAATTATAATTGAGAAATTTCAAGAGCAATTATTATATCTCTTGATTTTCCCAAGATTTTTACTTTGGAAATTACTTAAAAATTTTGGACTTTTCCTCAGATCACCTTAAAACGGTGATACAGCGTGATTTTGACATAGGTGCAGTTCGGGTAACGTTGAGTTGTAACCATTGACGTTGTACCTTAAATATAAAGAAATAAAAACCACAAGAATGTCGTTTATAAAAAGCGAAGAAAATTCTGTTCGCACTAAAACAATCACTTAATAATAACATTCATTATAATACTATATTATGTCAATATGTGGAGTACCTAATTCCAATTTTGTAAAAATGCAAATGGTGATTAAGGAGCACAAAACAAAGAAAAAGCATGTGGACAGATTCAGAAGTTATGAAAAATAGTAGACATTCAATCAGAGCTTTGAACAAAACATGTAATGTTCTCGCAACTTTTCTAAGCGAAAACTGTACGCCCTCGAATATAAATAAATACACTTTTTTCATATTTTACCCTTTTTTTCCCGTCTTTGCGATAATCGGATCCTGTGAATTTCTTTGAAATTTTGTTTATGTCAACCCTGACAAAAGTGAAATCACGCAACAAACATGTAGACATTTTATTTATTTAGCATCAGCATAAGTAGAAAAGTTCATCTTCCCATTTGAGCTATATAAATATATTCGTCCAAAGTGCGATAGAGTGTCAAAAGATCCTTCTCCACATTTTATTGTCATGATTGTCCTAAATAACATACCCCATATCAAATCTCATAAAATCAATTACAAAAATGTGGATCAAGAACAGTCTGGAGAAGAAAAAATGCCACAAGGTTTGAGGTGGTCGACAGAATCTTCGTAAATTGTATTCGGAATTTATTAAATTCTGCCATCCATCGTTGTTTTCCAATCATAATTGATCTACCCATTCTTCAATTATTATTGATTTTCTTTATTACTTTTCAGTAATCTCTGGCCGCTCAGTTTTAATTATTTTCACTTATTATTCGTCGAGAAGAGGCTCCTGGGGATGGCAGACCCATATTCACTTAAATTTGTTCCGACAGGAGCTTACAGCTAAAATTAAAATAAAACATCATCAGCCCTGTTTTTCCCGGTAGTCCTGATTATTATTTCAAATGGCCACGCCTTTTGTTTTCGGCCCCGAACAGAGAGCACGGCTTTTAGCCCGAGTAGCCCAAGGAAGAATACACTTCCAGGAGGATAAATCCTACTCCATCTCCTCACCCACCCCCACTCCGCCGCCCATTTCCTAGAAGTGAAGTATAATCCCTAAGGAACGCATCTGTTATCGCCAACTTGTTAGAACTCCTTATTGTTTTGTATTACCCTAGTTATGTAATTGTTGGAGGCATATAAAAACTTTTGTTTTGTTTCTTTGCAGAGAAATCACAGCGATGGAGCGCGGAGTGATGGTAAATCGAATTACAATAAAGGCCGAGTCGTTCGAGAACGACATGAGCAGCCAAAGTGAGTGCGAGGAGTCCGGGACTGAGGTGGTGGCGATTAAAATCGAAAGAGGCCCTCCCGATCTGCAACAGAAACTGCAGACTGACAACAGGGTGATAAGGTGAGTCTAACACGCCCCTAATTTATTTGATTATGTATCGACAAGCGGGCACTGTGACACTGCAAAAGTTACGAGCTCCCGGCGTTTGAAGGTTACGCCAGCGGCTCGGGTGGGAGGTCGAGGGCAACGAAATATACGTTCTTGGCGTCATTTAAAATTTATATATTATTGTGCTGCTCCGCCAGCGAAATATCCTTGGAAACCTCTTCCAAGGAACGGTCGGGATCCAGATCTGCCGGCCGAGGTGCTCCCGGAACGCCCTAATTGGCCCACTTTCCCTGTTGGCGTTCAATTGTTGCTCCCCTCGACGCTTGAGGTAATGAAGCGCCCTCTCGCCGGCGATGCTCGGCCTACCTCGTGCGTATCTGAGCAGGTTCGTGTTTATTTTGAGACCTCGTTCGGCCTGGGCCCGATCGAAAGCTCCGACGGGGAACGGGGAACCGGCTTCGGTTCGCGCTCGTAACAGCTCGGCTCGTCCAAAGTACGCGTTCTCCCAGGAGCTTCGGTTCACCAGCTCGCCGAGTGGTTGCTCCGAAAACCGCTCGAACGCAACACGGTGGCAACGCCACCTACCGGCCATGGTTTGCGTGAACGCTTGCAGCCCCTAGCTTTTCCCGCAGCAGTGCCGTTAAAAATGATAATATTAATTCAGCGATTCTTGTTTTGATTATTTTATATCAAATGACAAGGTCGCGTCGGTATCATCATCGCGTAATTATACACTAAACGATTTTCGCTTCGGCAATTTTGTGAAAAAAATGGAAAGCCATTTTCGAGTCGTAAATTTTCGGGAGCCGAGACACTTTTCCAGAATTGATTAATTAATTTCCTCTCTAATTTGTAGCCAATTGAATGTGTCGCAATTGAATGAATTGAGTTCACATTCAGAAGAGAATTTCAAGGGCTCCAAACTTTTTTTTATCTGTAATGCCATATTAAATAAATAACAATTACTTTTGACTGGTGCAATGTATTCCTCATGATTTGCATTTGTCATGAACGACCGGTCACGACACGTGACAAAATAACATTTTATGTTATACCTGTACCTGTAAATAATTTCATTTACTTAAACATGTGGAAATATAAGACTAATTTATGCAGTCAACCATCTTGTAACATATCTGATTCCGCACGGAACAAAAATTGCGACCTCTGTCTTCTAACACGGTAAATTGGAAATGCATTTTCCACACTGCACAACTCAATAAATTGGTCAATGCTCATATTGCATTTTGGTTGAAATAAACAGAGAATTTCACCATCTAACACGTAATGCATTTTTAAATTTCACTTAGTCTTGCTAAAATACAGAGAGAATTAATCGTCTTATAGGAGGGTTGACTAGAATGGCGCCACTTTCATAAATTACTTGTTCAATTCTTCATATTACAACAATCCTTCAAAATATCTATAGTTGTACCAAGTTAGTATTACCAAAAGAGAAAAATACCTACAATATATTTTTACCAAATTCATGCTTTAAATTTACGTTTAAATATAACCATTTGGCCGGGGTCTTTTAATAATGTAGAAAAATATTATAACAAAAACTGAGTTCGCAAATCCCATTATTGGATTGAACTGTATGGTCACCAACTGAAAATACAAAAGTTAACTCGTTCAAAAGACGTTGGCTGTCAATGCAACAGCGGTGGGGCTTTAGACGTGTTCAATCCGATGCATTGGCAGGCACCGTGCTAAAAAACTAATAGCATTATTGCGAGGCAAAGAGGTGCGCCATTGAAGAGGTCAAAATTTAATTTTAATGATTATTTCTCCAGAATTAATATACCGAGCTTAACGGGTAATGGTTCATTTTGTTTGTAATTTTTCACTCTATCCGCAACTCGCAATGATTTATCAGTTATTTAAACTTTGTTATCTGTTAAAAGCTAATTTATTTCCGATGAACCAAACTCGTGATAAACCTTAATTACCTTAAGAGAGGGTATTATAATAAGATATATCAAAAAACGTTGATATTTTACTTATAATTAAATTAAATAGTCTAAAAAGTAAATTTGTAAGAGGATTCTTGAAATTCATAAAATTAACATTTCCTTAAAATAATATTTTTTGATTTGGTAAAAAAAAGATTATAATAGAGTTCGAATGATAACCTAAGATGTATAGAAAAATTTTTTTGTTTCCAGATCACCTGAAGAGACTTTATCGTGAATACTGTTTGATAAACTCTTTTTGTATAATTATTGGCTTTAAAATTTCTTAAAACTAATTAAAACAAATTAAAAAGAGGAATATCTCTTACAAGTTTTGAAAAAGTATCCAAAACAAAACAAGACATGTTACACACTAGAATATTCCCTTAATGTAAAAATAACAACAAAAACCAAGAAAAAATTATGCGAGAAATGTATCTATGAATATCTTTGAGTTATTTCAGCCCTTGCTTCGTAACTACTACTATCATTTTAGTGAGAAAATCTTTCTTAAGCGAGCAATTTTCATAAGTTTCTATGATATATCGAGTAAATTTGGGGTACATTTACATACGTGAGAAATGATCTTATTTTACAATTGCCATATGTCCTACTACAGTCAGAAAGAACACTTCAAGATTGTGGATTGAATAGAATACAGGTGGGATTTATTGACCACAAGTTACCTCAGTCGAAAAGCTATCTTGCGTTATGTAGATGTTCAAAAATCTACTCAATTTCAAAAGAAATTAAAGAAGGTAAGTAAGGTAATAGTAAATATTGGCAAATCTACAGAAACAGCTGCAGTGATGATGCTACAAAATTGTCGAGAAAAGTAGTTGTTGATAAAAGAATTTGAAATGCCTTAAGATTAGTAAAGTGTGATATTTTCTCTTGTTTTATAACGTCTTCTTGTTTTCTAAATTCTAAACAATTTTTTTTTTTTTGAAAAATATGTAGTTGGACCGACATTAGATCTCTTTTTAACAAAATAAATTTTTTTGCACTTTGGTTTCAAGCAACTTATCTTTCACACAAAGTTGTTAACACAATATTTTTAATCAATCAGTAAATTTAATTACAATCATGATAATCCATTTTAATTACCGACCGGAAACGATCGCTGTCGCCTGCAAAATAACTCCAAGAACTTTTATTATATTATTAAGAAAATAAGTAGAATTTTCATTAGAATATTCTCCAACTATATTTATTAGCGCTGTTTAAAATTTTTTTAATTGTTTTCAAGTGTTGCGATAATTTCCACTTGCATATGACGACAGGTCAGAAGATTGAGTGATTTTAAGGTCAATGAGGTGAATATAAACTAATAAGTTTATTTAGGAAAGCTCCTAATTAACTTGTACAATGTAACGTTATTTATCTAGAAATGTAATCGTTATCAACCAATAAATAAAACGTATTAATGAGACATGACATTGACATATCTTTTATACAGGGGGTCCCAAGTTCAGATGTCGAAACTTAAGGATCGTATTCAGGAAGTCAACGCTGAATTTTTTTGCTATATGAGATACATCGATTTTTCATTATTACCGACTTTGCATGATTTTCCTCAGAAAGTGCATTATAACTCCTAAATCAAAAGAAAAACAGAAATGTGGTTTTCGTCATTCGATCGGGAAAAAAATTTACTTTAGAAATACGCTACTGATTAAAAACAAGAATTTTCAAAACAAGTTACGGAAAAGAAGAAGTCAGACTTGGGATTTTTAAATTTTTTTCGCTATCTATAAAACTCTATTCAAAGGTTTATGAAACAACTCCAAATACCTAATTGGTTCCAGGTTTAGTTTAGGTTCTAGCGCTTACAATTATAATACACCGAAACCTTTTTTTACGCGATTGTTCCGAAAAAATACGTGTAAGTCGAATTTACTTAAAAGAAACTACTGATTCCATGCATTCCTATTCTCAAAGTTTACGAATTCTTTTCTAATTTTGACTTAAGTTTGGTGGCGTTAAATTGAATAAAAATCGCATAAAAAAATTATTTTTCATATTCATTTTCGCGTGCAAAGAGATTTAGATGTACTTCCTTTTCTTCATTTTCGAAAATAGGACCGAAAATATAATTTACCAGCTTAGCTCTTTTAAATTTTCATTAAAGTATTTAGATTTTAAGAAGTGAAAAATATCAGTAGTTATAAAAAATGCCAGGAGTACAACCTCCATAACTTGAATTTTTGAAAGTCTTGTTAATTCGAAATTATGCCCATATTGCGTTTTTCGAATTTACTGAGTTCTTAAAAAGAGCGAATGGTTAATAGTAATAATAATAAAACACTTTTAATATCTAACTGTTTCTTTATAACATTACATTATATTATCAAATCCGTTCTTCAACTAACAAATGACTCTCCCATGTGCGAATTCTAGAAGTTCCATTGTATATGCGTGCAATAAAAAGAGTAATTCTATCTCAGCATAGTGTAAATAATTGAGTTTACTCACTTTTGTAGAAAATGAGAATACCTACGTATAGTTCTTAAGTATCTTTTGCTTTTGAAATTATGGTAAAGAATGTGTGGACTCATCTCATTATAAACTGGGTGTTTTTGCATCACCAATTCAAAATAAAATGTTCGTGTAGAGATAGGGTTCTATGAGTAAAGTCCATTCGTGGTTATCAATTTTCTATTCAGAGCCGTGGTGTTAATGTTATCAGGAAAAAATTGGACATATAACATATAAATTGAATACTTGCCTATAAAATGTAATCTTTATATATAGGGTAGGTGTGTGATGTCCTGTTTTATGTTTTAGAGACTGTAACCCTCGTGATGAGTACCTTTTTGAGTTGATTGATATTGTACTTGAAAGAAAACCGTACCCGCCTTCCATTGGGAACTTGAACTTGAACTCTGAGCACTCAGAAAAATTGAGTTTCTGGTCTTATTTTCAACTCAGTATCGAGTGAAAAGCAATAAACGTGTTAGACTCATCCAATTCTATCTTTTCATCCATAGTTTATTTTAAGAAATCAAGTTGGAAAAAACAACCGGATTTTCGACTCTTTAGCTGTTTTTCGAGTTATCAATGCTTAAAACTAAAACCAAAATATTTTGCATATCTTCAGAAATATGTGTCACAACTAGGCAGTTGACCTCTCGCTAGAAAGGCAGATCGCCACGCTTCGAACTAATACTGGTTCTAACAAAGTAGTTTAAGACCGGTCGAGAAATTCCAGTATAAAGTAGGTTATCAGCAAAAGGCTAAACCTTTTCACACTATTTCTTAGGCGAAAGATAATACCACGAAATGTTCAAACTTTGCGAAGATTATGCTAGTCTACCTTTTTTCTAAAAATAATACACTCAAGATCTAAAATAAAAAAATGTAGCAAATAACTTTGTGTAATAAATGGACAAAATTCACTTTTACCACAGGAAATAGTTAATTTAAATTTCTTATCAATTTTCAGAAATACTTCCTACCACGAAAAAGAAAAACATATTTCAAATTATATAAAATTTGTAAGTGTGCAAAAGTAAAACTAAACTACTTTATGGATCAAATTACTTTAAGTATAAACTTAATTAAAGTAACTATTAAAACACACCAGTTAGTTCTAGAGCTTCGTTAATGCTCTCTTACCGTAAAATAAATAACTCTTAATTATTTAATCTATTTCTGAACTACTTTTAAAATTGAACACTAAAGGAATTTTAATTATTTAAATTTAATTTCAACTCTAAACAGTATTTAGAATGCAATCCATTGAGTTTCTTCTTCTTCTTCTTCTTCTATAGTCTTTAAGCTTGTTTTAACTACATTGGAGATTTTACTTTCAAATTACTTTGAAAAACATCAGTATGAAATAAAACCAAAAAAACATGGCTTGGACCATTCTCAGCAAAATTGACTTATGTATGTATAAATAGTGAAATTTGGACACTTCGAAATTCTTGTTAAGTTGAAGTTTTATGGTTCCTTGAACGTCCTATGAAACTCTTATGGCGTAAAACTGTTCAAATATCGTTTTTTCTGTAAAAATCTCAATTTTTCACTACTTTGATATGATTGACTTCCATGTAATATTCAGCTCCTTATTGCACTAGCCAAATCGGATTTTTCCAACGAATATATGATGATATAAATAAATGAAATATGAACTTTCCATGTTTTATAATTAATTAAGCCATGTTTTCGGCTTGCACATCTTTCATCATTGTTTTAAAACTTGAGAACGGTTTTTTTCTTGATTTTTGTAAATTATATCAATTAAAACCACACATGCTGAAAGATTTTCCCTACCAAATTTGCAATCCTATTAAAGTCATAGTGCTGGATCTTGGTGTCGATAGTGTAAATTTATGAAGTATTTTTATTTTATTTTTAAAAGAGTCGAGCCCACCGCAAAAAGAAGTATGTTTTCCTTAGGTGTGAATGTGAATTATCTTTGAAAGGGCTACATTCTGAAAAAGAATCCAGAAATGTGCTTTTTTTCAAAATTTGAAATAAACTGGTTTTAAAGTTATAGCTCAAAATGTGCGAAAAAGCAGGGTCTCTCCCTTAACTAACGTGTGTTAGGAGAATTAATAAAATATATATCAATGTATCAATAAGAGTTTCTTAAAAGACATTTCCCTGTGATATTTAAAAAAAACTAGACGAAGAAAATATTTCTATTTAAATGAAATCATAGGATTAAAGTGGCTTGTATCTGATTTTTCTAGATATGTTTCTTGTTGTTTTTGAAGTCCGTAACACTTTCTTAAAAAAGTCATGAAAAGAGGTTCTATTCCAACGTTTTCTTAAAGACACTTTTGTCCTTGTAACGGTAAATAACCTCCATTGTAAAAATAACCCTTGTAAATTATATTAACTGTATTCTTTACACAGCAAATGGGATTTGAATTAACTACCTTCCTACGAACTATCTAATCAAAATCGTCGAGAATGAGAAATATTTTATTAATGGGAACGCTGACTGTTGACTGCGTATGTAAACAAACTAGTTTAGTGCTAATTATAAGTTGCCTCCTCAACAACAACATATTTTCTTAATTCTCTTTGACGGCAATCGGGGGAGCTGGGGTGCCGGATTGTCGGCGGGGGAAACATTACTTACAAAAGTTCGTTAGGTTTCGTTTGACTCGGCGAGAACAGTCGGTCGATAAATCCCTGGAACCGCACTAATGGTCAACGAAGAATGCCACATCAACTTTACTAGTGGTATGTACTTGCCCAAGGGTAGTCGACGTCCCGTCCAGCTAGGTCGGATCCTAGACCCCGACGTATGGTCACCTAAATGACGGTCACCACAACACAGAAACCTGCAAGTTGGCAATACCAACTTGCACAGTTTGTTTACAGTACAATTTGCACAGTTCTTGTTGGAAGTTTGCGGCTGGCAGGGTGGATCTGAAAACGTGGAGTAGAGTCGTCCCCCAGACGGAAGGTGCAGATGACATTGGCTTCACATCCAAATTGGCCTGATAACAAAACCGGGCCATATCGTATAACTTTCCTGTTCGAAAAATAAAAAAAAATATAATAATAAAGAAAAAAGAAACAAAGCTGGAGAACTGAGACCAAAAGCAATAAAAGCACCGCTGAAAAAAGAAGATGGCGATAAATATATGAGCAAACAAAAAATTATTAAAATTCCACCACATGGACATGCTGAGGCCCGAGATTTACTGCCCGAAAATAATGAAGTGAAGCGACTGGGCGGCTTTTTGAGCTTTTGTTGCCGACTCGGTTTTCGCGTTTTTGCCCATCACAGGCGGCGCGGCAAGCTTTCGATGGTGTTAGGCATACGGCGTTGTGTGTTGGGGCTTGCGGCCCCGCGTCGTTACTGTTCTCCGAGCACCTCGGCGACGGTTACGAAGCTCCCGACGGCCCCGCGCACTCTGTCTCACTTGTTTCTGTTTACGGCAATAAATCGTCGCGAGAGCTTGCCCGAGCTTTTCAGGTTGCTAAATTACGGACGGGAGAGCTGTACGAGGATTTTTCGTGTGTACTACTCGGGACAGGGCTGAGAAATATAGGCGACGACCCGAACCTACCACCACAGAACGCCCGCCGAAGAAGACATCAAGTTCAGGCCGCTCAAGACAGTCGGTATCCGCCTATAACATGAAGCCAACCGGAGTCTACTACTGTCGCGCTCCGCATATTGTAACGTCGCACTGCGTACAATTTCTTCTTCATGGACTTTTGGCGCGTACTATCAAATAAGAGAATAACACAACTAAGCCATCGAGCGCAGCACCATACAGAATAAAAGATTTTCTCGCTATTTCTTCTTTTTTTTCAAATAATAGTATATGTCGTAGAAGAACGCGTTTTCCCGGACGCGCATTATTGTGTAAAAGTACGGAAAAGGATATTTCCCAAAAACGCCTTTTTTTCTCACGTATAACGTATTTTTTTGTTTTCGGTTTAATCACTATTGTTAAGGGAAAACAGTAGCACTTGTTTTTCGATCAGTTCTTTTTTTTTCAATAGTCGTACAAATTTTCCTACACACTGTGATGTGACTCTAAGTCGGTTTTTTCCTCAAGGAATATATCGGTTTCAAGGATCAACGATTTACTGTAGTATTTTACATTGCATCAGAAGAAGAGCCCGAAAAAATATAGTTATTGAAAAAAAGTAGTCGTTGCGTAGATGTTTAACTGACCTCATGCTGAAGCGCAATCTTATACCACGTTCCTGTTTAAGACGACATGTCCAACAAGAATTTTTGTGAAGTGCCATACATTTTGATAAATGTTAAAAAGAGAATAAAAAGCGAGTAGTGTCCGATCCAAAAAGTGCAATTATTGTTCAATAAAAGTGCAAATCTCGAGGTTTAGAAAAAAATATAAAGAAAAACCACGAGTCTGTTCGAAAGTGAATGAAGTGTTTATTGTGTCCTGGCAGTAGAAAAAGTAGCTAAAAAGATAAAAAATTCGCACCGAGGTGGAAGTTTTTTTACATAACATGATAAGGCTGGCAGATCTACAAATAGTTGCCGCCGTCTTCTGTGTAATATCTTCCTGTTTCCGAAAATAACATGTCAGCTCTGTGTATGACTTATATATATATTTTTTAAAATACTATATATCATATACCTAACTGCGTCAAACGCAAAAGCGGAAAAATCGTCTCCACTCCGGACCTACATCCTGCGGCAACCGGGCTTTCTAACTCCAATCTCAGAACGGCGCACCTTTTATCGTTGTTGAAGATCTATCTCTTTAAGACATCCTCCACGCTTTTGGCGCACGCGAAAATTGATACAGCGAAAAATTCAAATCACCTATAAAATCCTCCTGTTGCTGCTGTTGTCGCCACTGTTGGTGTATAATCTTTTTTTCTCTTCTTCTATTTTGCAAAAATTTTTGCAATTGTATTGGCGACGAAATGCCAAGAAATAAAAATGACTAAAAAACATAAAAAAGAGTAGAAAAAGAAACGAATTGCTCTGCTTACGATTGTGTGACACATTCGTCTGTTCCGCCGGACTCGAACGAGAAAGCTTTTAAAAAATTCATGAAATAAAACGCCGAAATCACCGAACAGCCTCGACACGACTACTGTCGAACGGCGGGTAAAGAGAGTAAAAAAAGAAAACTACGTATAATATGGTGAATTAGTGAATCTTAATTCGTTCAGCTACACCGATTACAGTGGCGCGCCGAAAATTAGCGAAAACGCCGCCAAGGTGCGAATCCCACCTGAATTGAAACCACTTCGGTCCCTTATAAACAAACGCTATCAGTGGGACCACCACATGCCGCATATACTCCTCGAGCTAGATCTGTATGTATGCAACGCGGTCGTGGTATGTTTCACCCTAGCGCGTCATGTGTTTACCACAAATCAACAATGCTTCGACTAAAATTAAATGAAAGTTTAAGTCCCAAAAAAGAAGCCGTCACCTTTTAGAAGATTTTTTTCGAAGACGTCCATGCCCGTTGCGTTTCACGCTCTTGGTACGTAGCTCGTTATTGGCGGTTCCGGCTTGTCCTTGGAGATTTTATTCGTTTGATATCAAAATTATTTTTTGCATGTACGAGTAATACACTCAATGTACTGGGGGAAATCGATGTGTGCTCCAAATAATATGAAAGCAGAAATTGCGTCATGAAAAAGTGTGCTCCAGACACCGGAAAAAAAAAAATTTTAAATTCGAATGACACCAAGTGACGTACGCTACCGATCTTTTTGTTGACACGACAAATGTTCTCAGGTGTTCTCTACAAATTGTAGATCAAGATTCCAAAACAACTAATTGAAAATTTGTGTTAAATCAGACCCCTTTATATTTCACTTCAGTCGAAACACGAAGCTGAAATTTCCCGGGAACATCTCAGGGCGCCAGTTGCTACAATAATTAAGACATAAATCCACAGACGAACTGCTTAAATTTACGAGCATTTCCTTTGTTTTGAACGCTTCGTAGAAATTACAAGTTTTGTCGGGAACGGATACAAAAAAAAACCATTTAATTTTGGCATTTGATGGAATGTCAACATCACTTCTTTTATTTATAGAAGATCTAAGAGAAAATACAATTCTTTTGATTTTCGCTTCCACTTTGTCAAATTCTGCGAATGAAATATTTTAATCTAAAATAAATCCCCGTTCACGATCTTGTAAATTACCCTTGTCTATATACACTAAACTTTAAAAAAAGATTCGGATTTTTAAAAATTTGATAAAAGTAAAGCAGAAAACGACATTCTTGCGGTGTTTCAATTTTGCGCCTTTGGAAAAAGGAAACACTCTTACGACTTAAAAATTAAAAAATCTCGACGTGTTCTCAATCTTTTTCTTTCTTGATTTTCGCGCCAAAAATAATCGAGTTAGCAAAATGCGTCAAAAATTCTATCGCTCTTTTCATATCGCTTTAGAGTAAATTCTATACTTCGTAGTAGATTAACCCTTAACTACCCACTTAGATTTCCTAGAATGATAAAATTTTTCAAAAAATAAACATTCTCAGTGTATAAACTGAATGCTTATTTCTTTCAAACCTGTTAAATAATTTTTACGTAGGAAGATAAATAATGTTTTGATTTTATTTCTAGTCCCTAGAGTTGCAGAATTGAATTATTCCTCAAATTTACCGGTTAGTGGTGGAATTGAAACCCAATCTGGTTTTGTAAAATTACTAATTTTATCTATTTTATCTCCTTTAAACGTATCTTTCAAGATTAAAGATTTATTTAAATCAATATAAATCTTGTAATAAAACCACTTTTTTAAGACCTAGACAAGTTTGTCCTCAGCAATTAGTTTTTTATATTGCAATTTTTTGATTTCTATTGATAATAAATTATTTATTATTATAGTTATTATGTGTAATAAAGTTCACTCAGTCAATGTTAGTTTAGGTACTTTTAAAAATATTTCTTTTAAAAGCTACCATCTTTTAAACTACTAATATTAATTATATCTATATAAATAAAACTGAGATTCTGCTTTGTTTGTATCGTATGCAAAGTTTTCAACCGATTTCGATGAAACTTAGCGTAGGCACTCTTAAGTTTGCAAAGTACTGTAAACATATAAATTTAAACCTCACCTCCTTTACCGCATTTCACGCCCTCGAAATTTCCAAAGTAGCCAAAGCTCGGTAAAAATTCAAAATTGTCCTAGGATGCCGAACACGGCTCCCTCGATGCACCGAAATTTTGCGACAACAGAAAAAGCTCATGGCCAAAATGTTATTTCCGTTTTATCGACAATACTCAACATTTTGTATTCTTTTATAAATAGCAACTAAAATCACCTTGCACGTTGTATTGTTATTAAAAATAGCAAACAAAAGGATTATTTTATAACACTCCCCAATAGATCATTTTTATAATACGAAAATACTAGATTTTATACTTTCAAAAACAATTGCATTATAACGTAATTACAAAGCCATGTGCACTTTTAACTTCAAGGCCTATTTCGAAATGTGAACGACGATAAGGTTTTCACAATATAAACTTACCCAATGACCTTCTCGCTATACAAGCCTACATTAGGTAACAATAGTACAAAAATAGAGTTTAGATAAAACAAACCTTTGGCAGTGACCCGCAGAACTTGTGATGAAACTCTTATAAAATACGATTTACAACAGATAGCAAACCATAAAAAAACATGTTCGGAAGACATGGACAAAATTGCAAGTCACGCTATTGACTCTCTCTTAAAAAATGAACGATCGGCAAGAGTATTCACGAACTCGCAAATTCGATAACCTGAGATTATACAGACTTGAAGGAAGCTTCTTTTTTACCAGATAGTTGCCCCTACATTTGCGCCAAACTGGAATGCAAAATGTCAAAGATGAAATTGAGAAATCTAAGGGATTTATCCACCGAAGATGCTACACGTGCGAATATGACCCTTTCAGCTTAGTGTTAATAGGTGAATTCATGAAAATTTATATTTATGAAGGTAGCTTACTACTGATGCTACTCTGAACGTTTTAAGTGAACTTTAAATTTGTCAAGACGGAAACGAGTTTAGTAGGTTCCATAAGTGTTAAACTGTTTGCCAATTATCACCTCCACAAGTTTCGATTTGTTCTGCTTAGATACTTCGCTTACGCTTACGTACAGTGGAATAGTACGCATCGCGAGTTCCGCGTGCTCTCTCCTTAGAGAACCTAATATTTTTGATCATTTTCACATCTAGAATTTTCAATTATTTCATTCTAAAATTTGCATTTGCATGTATATAACCAAAAGCGATTGAATTTGACGCTATTATTATTCCACACTCTCTGGTAAATGTAAAATTTGAATTTAAGATTGTTACGGTAAACACAAGGAAGTTCGATCCGAATTTAAGTCAACTTCAAACACTTGAAAATTGTTACAACACAAACAAAGTTTCGGTCGAACGTGCGAATATGCAAATCATATAAAATTTCCTTTGCGTGTACCACTTTAAGTCAAATTTAAGCAAATCTTTTTAAATGTATGCGTTCAATAAAACTGAGCAGGTTATCTTGTGTTCATCAGGGAGGTGTAATGTAACAAGGAATTTAATCAGCGTTTCAGGAACCATAAAGTAGTGTAAAAACTTCCTGAGTCGTCATAATTAAGCTTCTCTCGGTTCTTGGCTTGCGCTCAAAGTACCCAAGTAGATAGCCTTCAATTCCAGAGAAAATCAGTGCAAATAAAACACACTCCTCGGATAAAAGCCCACTATGTTTGCTCTGTCTAAGTGTAATTCGAGTTGCCTCGTTATCTGCACACATCTACTCTTACCCGTTATGTAACTTGTCTTGCACTTTTACTTTTCTTTTGGGCTTCTGTGGACACCGAGGCGTATGATAGACTCGTAAACAATGTCCAACGTGTACAAAGGGATAGATTCGAACTTCAGTGATTTATTTTTGTTCGTTGGCTTCGTGTTAGTAACATAAATTTATCCGATATTGCTATTCGAACTTTTAGAAAAGACGCAAAGTGCTTAAACATCATATCAAATCAAACGTCCTTTCAATAGCCTCTTTAAGGCACTCTTTGACTTCTTCCAAAAGAAAATAAATTAACTTTTGTTATTTGATCATATCACGTTTAACAATAAAAGTACAAAGAAATTAAAATATCCCCCGCGCTTCATCTGACTCGTCTTATGAGAATCTGACGCTTTAAAAAGTCTTAAGTATGCCTAGAAGTGTGGACACACTGCGATTCTTATATGCGCTTGAAAACAGAAGACAAAAGAGTCTTTTCATTTAGCTAATTTATAGGATTTCTGTAGGTTAAAAGTAGTAAGTTACGCTGGGAAAAATGATCCAATCGTTGATTGTTTAAAAACACAACAATGTTGAAAGATTATGTTTCGATAAAAACTCATGTTAATTTTAACCGCCCTCACTCTAACGCAACGCCTACAATCTTCTACAACTTAGAGAAAAAATATCTTTAACCCCTTGCGGTCATCGGGGGCCCAAAAGACCTCACCAGTTTTTTCAATAGAAATATTTTTAAATTTTTTTCCCAAGTGAAACGTTAATTTAGATAAGTAAACAATTGCATCTTGTAAAGAAGGCCTTTTTATATGTCCATGTGTGTATTTGTATGAGGTGAAATCGCAGGTAATTGATAAACAGTAAAAGATTTCCCTTGTGGGGTCCCACGTTCTTATTTGGGAGTGTGACCGCAACGGGTTATGAAGATTACTTCGATTTTCAAAGCACCCTTCCATTTCCAAGCTCGTGCGTAATTCACATTGTTTTCATTAGAGTCCACGCTAATCCTAAATTTAATTATTTTATGAGGAAGATTGCTCAGTAGTTGTAAAACCTTAATGCAATCTAATAAAAGATTAATCCAAATGATTTTAAATCGTTTTGAATACATGAAATAACTACAAGTTAAAAGCATTTTTCTTAATTACATTAGGTAGGTTTTAAAACAAAAAAAAATCCATAAAATCAAACGATTTTCGAGTGTTTTGATGGTAAGGTTTTTATAAGAAGAATTGGATAAAATGCAACTATACTTCTCTAAGTTATAATTCGCTTACATTAAGCTTCAATATCTCAACTATTGAATATATCGGTTCCTTATTTACTTTGCCACTTGCAAAACTTTAAATTAATTAGATTTTTTTAACATCAAAGAAAATTTTAAAGTCTTCTTTTGTTTCCCATAAAAAAGTTACATTGTTCAGATATTTGTCTTACTTTTTTAACTTACAAACCATTGAAGGATTTGGATATAAAATGAAACATTTTATGTAATTTAAAAAAGAAAAAAACAGGCAGATATGGAAACGATATAATAATATTTTTATAGCCCTTTTGGTGAACAAACGCAATAAAATAACTTGTGAATCAGCCTTGTACATCAAATCATTTCTTAGAAATCCCTCCCGCAAAGTATAAAAAGGTCACTTTTAAGGAGAATCATTTTAAAATTTAAGATACTATGTTTCAGCAAGGCCGGCACATTTCCACACAAAGGGGACAAACGAAGGTCTCGGTCTCAACTTTTAATTTCCTTAAATACGGAATCATATCATAAGTATTTTTTTCTTTCATGCAAAAACCTTTAATATGATAATAAAACATGTTCAAGGATTTCTTCTATTTGTATTAGAAAAACTATTCACAAAATTAATCAGCAAGGGGTTAAACCGCTTTTATTTTATTATATCTGTGTTTTAAAGCCGGTTTTAAAGATTTTAAATATCGCCGTAAGATCGATTTTTTAGGGTAGTTATTTCCACATTGAATTGAAGGTTGATATAAACGGCAATATATAAAAATTTGTTGCTTTCCTTCTGAGATAATTGAACAGTATATAGCAACTTTTCACCTTTGCTGCAAACACAAAATATTTTCCTTAAAGTTTATTTTCTTCCTTCTTTCCTGGAGAAATTATTTAGACATATTATGAACGTTGAACGTTGAAAGAAAAGAAGAACTTAGTTCCTAGTGAGGGCCTAAAAATTGTGTATGAGAATCTTAGCAAAACATTTCTCTTTAAGAACTAGGCAAGATTAAATTAGAGCCTTCATATCTGAATTAATAGTATGTATCTATATGAAATAACACTTTTTACACTTTTTTCGACATTAAAAGTTTAATTAGAATTTTATGTTTGAAGAATCAATTTCCTTAAAAATATGAAATTAACTATCTTTGTACTTATTTTATCTGTTTGGGAACATAATGTCAATATTATGATGTTGTTTTTATGTACGGGAAGATCAATGAATTGTATGTTGAAATATCAAAACACATTCGGGAGGAATAACGAGGACGACTACTTTCATTTCATATTTGAAGTGCACACATGACTGTATTTTTTATTTTTTATATTTCGCTTAAACTTTTTTGTATATTGAATGTATTAACATGTGTTTACATTACTTAAATTCGTTAGAATTTTATGTCCATTACAATGGACGCCATGATCGAAAGGGCTTAATTCGATTCAAGGTTTATTAGGGAAAACACCAAGATTTCTTTCAAAAGTCGCATACTCAAAGTTTATAGATGCAAAGGTTATCATCATAATGTCAATTCTTTATAACTTTTTAATTTAATAATCCGCGTCTGTTTTAACAAAATATTCTGCACTTGAGCCTGTAGAGAAAAGGTTGATTTTTGCAACATTAGAGAGTCTTACCCAATTCGGCAGAATTCGCCCACTTTGTATGAATATTTAAATTGTATGTAAGTTAGAAGGTTCTGTAGCTGAAAGGCATAAAGCCAATCTTCATTGCTGCAACGCATGGGCGTATACATTACACGTACAAGTTGGTAAAGTAATATTCACACATGGACTTATCTCTCCCAATTACCGGGAGCCCTAACTTAAAAATAACTCCCTGAAAATATAAAACTTTGTGAATTTCTTTTGTAATATAATAACGCTTGAATTTCAACTTGATGCTTGCTGATCGTCTTAATAAAGCGAATGCTGTCTTAAGAGTAACTGACTGGACTTCGTAGACATCACAGGAATGAGACACCGCGGTGCAGTCTTAAGTCTTATCGCGTGTTTTTCGTCCTTCCCCTTTGATGCCTGGGAACATACTAAACAGCAAGCATGGAGGTGGGTGAGAAGACGCGTGGGGCAGAGGTAACAAAAGACATGTTATCCGAAGGGATGGAAAGCTCGCGGCGCCCACACAGAGTGCCTGAAAAGTTTTTCTTGAGACTTTGGGTGGCTTCTTTGCCTCAATGAGCTGAGAGGAGACGATTTTTCCATTTGCATTCTAAGCAACCCGAAATATGCCTATAAAGGGACGTCTTGTGTATTTTTAGGGTCTCAACCAAATCTAATGCTGTAACGTCTCAGTGTGTTGTCAGAGTGAATTGTTGTTCGGTGTATCTGAGAGTCTTATGAATACAACTCATCTGGTTTCGGCAATATAAGTCTGCTGATGTATTCTATAGTTGTCCATCTGTGCTTTAATCAGTCAATATAAAACTCTATATGTTAGGACCATATATATATTTGTAGTCCAGTAAGAACAACTAGTGTAAGAATTTGTGGTAATTTACGAATTTAGAAAGATTTTCCTCGTCGTACTTAAGCAACAGACATTCTATAGAGCATTTATACATACATGTGAAGACAATATTGGAAACATTTTAAAACTTGTGGAATTTGAAAGACTGAAAATATTTTCGACTTAAAGCCAAAACACTTGTGGTCCCCCGACCTGGATTACCCCGAAGAATGGGCCAGAGAGCAAAAACCAAACGTCGAAAATTTAAATATAAACGAACAGAACATGGGCACGCAGAGCTACTACCCTGAAATAAATAATCCCTCCACTAGCTACGGGTATTATGGACCCCAAAGGCATCACCAGTATATGCCCAACTATTACATGGATGACACTAGCAATGAGGGTCCAAATGGCAATTATCATCAGAAGATGCCGTCAATGTCTCACAATTACTACGAGCCTATGTTCCATCCGCCTTCGTCGCTCTACTATTCTCACAGCTATCCAAGACACAGCGTGGACCCCGGTCCGTCCAGCAATCCCGTTCCGACCCATTCCCTAGCCATCCAGCAATCCTGGTACCAGCAGCCGATGGAAAACCAGCCGGGACCAATGATGAGCATGGTGCAGTACTCTAGCAGGTAATATACTCAATAAACATCCAGGTGTAATATTTCAAAAGGGTCTTATAAATGGTGAATATTTTTAATTAATTTTTTAGCGTTTATTCACTTTGTTTCCAAGATACAGAAAATATTGTATGAATCCCAGAATATTCGATATTTAAATAAAAATTGTTAATTTACGGTTTTAAAAGAATTGCTGAAGAAGAGGCTATTCGTCCCTCACTGTCGATTTCTTTCATTTAAGGTCTGATACTCAGAACTATAAAAATAAACGTTAAAATTGCACTATCCACTTATATTCACGTATGATCGGGGAGTGTGATTGCAATAGGGTAACTGAACTAGAATAGGTTTGCTTTATGTTTCATTATATTTATGATAATACCGATTTAAATGAAAACCAAAGTTAATGTCCACCTCTGTATTTAATTACATTAACCAAATTTCCTCCTGGACTATAGAAGAAGTCGAGAAAATGCAATGGTGCACAGAATATCTGCCATAATAATTCTTATATCTTTAATTCATAAGCGAGAAAGTCAATTCAAATTCAAAAAATATGTAAATAACGCCACGCGCATTTGTCCCATTCTTTTAAATTTAATAAAAAGTGGATTTATGACACCATGTTTTAATAAATTTACTTAATGTTAGCATAAATCAGACAAATAGTATTAATTTTAACTATTATTGCATTTTAAATAAACATTTTACAGAAACCGCTTACAATCGAAACAAAAAGGAATCATTTTTTACTCTTTGCTAAAAAATTTGCAAGCTTTTCCTTTAAGGCTATTCCACTATCTATTGACATTTTGTTCTTAGATAAAAAATTCTCGACTAGTTACTACGAGTACATTTTCCGAGAAAAGCTGGATAAAACATTAAAAAAATGTGCTTTTGGAGATCTCGAAAAGATAATTTAATTTCATAGAAATTTAATATATTACCCTAATAAACACTTGAACTGTAAACCAGTTATGAAATATAAAAATATCTGAAGCACCTGAAAATATTTTAATAAATATTTAATCCTCAGATTTCCTACAAGAGATTTTGTGGCAGTAGATTAAATTTTGTTTAAATCATGTATCAAACTAAATGGCATTTTAGAATTCGATTTTACCAAGTCAAAAACGTTTTCTTTAAATTGCAACAAAATGTTTTATTTTTTTTATTAAACTACACTACATTATTCGCGGAGAAATGAGAAATTAAGAAAAGAACGTATATTAGAATAATATTAATGTAATAAAATGATCGTTATTATAAAGGCATTTTGAATTTTTGATAAATTCTCAAATAAAATGGGTCGAACTTTAACTTTGTTATTTATTGAGCACAAAATGTAGGTAATGTAAGAAATAAATTATAGTAGAATCATTAATATCGTCAGTTCAGGCATTTGTGTCTTGTTGGAAACATTGTTTTATAATATTAGCAACTTTTATGAAATATAATCTGAAAACTATTCAAAAACAAATTCCTCTTCTTACTAATTTCAAATATTATTAATTTTTTAGGTAAGTCATATAACACTATCCGGAATTTTTGAACTCTTTTTTCATCTGATAAGTTATTATTATTAATTTTATTTTAATATAAATTTTGCTGCAAACTATGAATTTGAAGACGGGAACAAAATAATCTTAAAAATCGTTTTAAACATTTTTTATCATTGCTGCTAAGCCAAAAAAAAAAATAATGTTTTTCGCCCTTTTGTATTTATTTATTCCCCTATAGAACTGGAATGGCTAGACCGATTTTAATAGGTAAAGTATTATTAGACTCGTCTTAATACCACGCGTAACACTAGTTAGATAAACTTTAGAAAAAAACAAAATGAAAAAAATGGGTTTTAGGCGCCACATTGTTTGGTGTGGAAAAAAGTGGGCGTTGAACTCTGTCAAATCGGATGTCGTTAAATAGAAAATCTACATTCATATCAAGTTTTCATGGAACATTCCCAAAATCTTTGTAGAATGACCTCACATTCTGACTGGGAACGTCTCTGATTACAGAATCAGAAACAATTTCGCACCTAACAACATTGTTACATTTGACCGTGCAGTTGGATTAAGATAATAAAATAAGAATTCGATCGTCATTTCTGACAAGAATCAAGTTCCTGTTGCATTTTAATGATATTCACAATATAGAAAAAAGCTTTTGCGACTCTTTTACAATGTTGAGTAGTATTTTTCGAAAAAAAAGGTTAGTGGAAGAGGAATTTGGTATTATTTGACTATATTAGAAATCTAAGGAAAAAATCCCGTTCATCTATCACTGACGAAAAAATCCGTGTCGATTAGTACAATTTTATTTTTGTGGACTGAGCCATGAAGTTTAGCCTCCGACAGATTCTCGTTGGCGACTCGCGTTTTACTGCCAACGAATCAAGCGCTGTGCCGTGGCGTGAAAGCAAGCTCCTTAGTCGTTCATCTCCACATTTTTTTTTAGCCGTGCAAGGCCAGACGAGCGCACCTTGGCATTCGCGCAGTTTCAATGTCGTCTAGGCTGGCGGTACATCGGCTCCGCTGAGCGCTTAAGTACTGGGAGTTTGACTCCGTAACTCTAGGCTAAGTCAAAGCTTCTAAGACACGACGGAGACCTAGGTCTTTTGCGGGACCGCTAAATTAAGTAATTCGCGGTCTCTAGTACGAACCGACGGCCTGCTCGCGGGGAGGGAGCACTTAAGTGTTCGTTGCCAAATTTAATGGACGCTGAAAGACGTCGTCGACGATGTGATACAAACGGAAGAAAATTGTTAATCGCGCGAACACTTTATTGGATGTGATTCGTTTGCAGCCCGTCGCTAATTTCCACTCAAGCGAATTTCGTCGCCCCTCCGTTTCGTAAATGCGATTTTTTCGATATTAGGCTTTCCACTTTCGATTCGGTCTTGCACTATCAATTCAAGTATTTCTTTTGGGCAGCTTAAGGTTACATCAACCCAGGAACAGTATACTCACGAGTGTGCCATGCTTTTAATACCTTCGTGTGACCAGTAGCAAGGCTTTGTAATTGCCGTATCCCTCCAGAAACACAAAGGTCACTATTTCGCACCGTAGATGGTGATTTTGGTAAAGTAAGTATCACAGTTCCACATGAACCCTTCAATTGTTCTATGTCGAGTATACTCGCCATGACGAAACGGCAATTTTTCGCATATTGTCGAGTGTACTCGTCGCAAAGATAAAAAAATTGCATTCGAATTATAAATCAACGAATCAACTGTAATTTCTTTTCCTGAAGAAGGGCAAATAAGGAGCTTTTAAAAAATATACATTTTAGAATATGAAAATTAAAACGGATTGACTTCTTACTGGAATATATAGAAAAAACTATTGAACTACATTCCGATAAATCATCAAAAACGTCTCAACTTGGTCGGCCAGTCTCAACTAAACCTTCTCGATTGCTTGTAAAGCATTTTCCTGACTGTACCAAGTACAAAAGCAAAATCAAGTCCTTCACGAAGATGTTCGTTCTGTTCGAAAAATAATATTAGAAGGGAATCTAGATATTGATGCCCAATATGCAAGGTAGCATTATGGGTTGCACCTCGCTTTGAAAAGTATCATTGTCTTTAATTGAATTATATTTTTAGTTTTGTAATTTAAATTTCTTGAAATTCGTTTTAAATTGCTTTTATCAATGAAATAAATTTTGTTTGTTACCAATGAATAAAAAATCATACACGCAACTCTTGATTTTTTGTCATAATTGGTTAATTTTACAAAAATTTCACTCGTCTTTGCTGAAAAATAATTAAGCAGGCAGAAAAACCTTTTCGAAACAAAATGAAACAATTAAAGGGTTAAGCAAAATGTTTAAAAAATAAAACAAAAAAAACAAACTTGAATATCTTACGCAAACAAACGGTATCAAGGTAAAAGGTAATTGCACTACATAGAACAATTGTTCTAATAAAACTATTGGGTAGAGCGGGGTATATCGACCAAGCTTGCTTGCTTGCCTTTGTTACCTAGAAATGTAAGAATTTGTATCGGGGCTCTGTGGGTACAGCAGGAAAAGTGCAATTTTGATAAATTAAGAATTTGTCTTAAACGTTGAAATCAATATTACCACATAAATAAAAGAAGTTTTTATTATTTCATTTATCACATAAATAAAAGAAGTTTTTGTTATTTCGTTTACTAACGAATTATCAAATCAACCTAACTAATTAAATTGATATTCGAATTTCAATTAAAATAAATAAATAATTATATTATAAAATAAGTTTTAAATATCTATCGTATTTCTTATTTACACAATTTAACTACTATCGAAGAAACATGAAAACGAAAAAAAAAACAGGATTTTACTAAACTAATTTTTGGATTAAACTACTCATAAAGTTTTTAAATTAAAAATTATTCGTATTACATGGTATTTTGAATTTTTGTTAGTTCATGATGCCTAGTATTAAGTAAGAAACAGGTAACAAAAATTCAAATTCATATTTAGTCACTAGACTATAGCAAATATCATATTCACATTTACGTGATTCAGAAGCAAATGCCACACGATTTAAATATTTGCAAATGTAATAAAAAATAATTTTTACAAACTAATCAGGAAAGCATGTGAATTTTTTTACTTTTTAGTAATTGTAACAACTCCAAATTTTTATCTAAGCCTCATCTTTAGCATCTATACAGACGATTTCAAGTGAAAAATTGAAGTTTTACAATAATACGTTAATTATAATGAATTAGTGTCATATCGTTACATATGAAAATAATTTTTTGGATAGATAGTTAACTTTGAAAATAGAAGTATGAAGTGAATTTTAGGGATGTATTTTCCACAACTTCCGGAAAATCACGTTACAAAAGTTCCATAAATAAAGAAAACTCTTTCAAATGATACTACGGCAAATTTTAATTTGATACCTTTACACAGTAGATAAAAATTCGCCGCTGTCTGATAGACAAATATACAAGCAAATGATTCTATAAGAATTCTATTTTACATTTTAAAGAAATAACTTTATAGGTTTTCTCCCTTATTTTATTTTATTTTATTTTTAAAACCTAAACAAAATTGTTCACATTTTACAGAAAACATAATAAATAAAAAATAATAAAATTAATTAATTTATCGGATAATAAATGTTATAAAAGTTTTTATATAACGTTATTTATGAAAACTCATTGGAAGTATTTACTTTTAATATTATATAGGCTTTTAAAAAAATAAAATATAGATGTGGATTTGTACCTACGACAAAATTGTGTCATCATTTTGATAAATTTTAGATTAGTGACCTAAAAATCATTCAAAAATAATTTTTATTAGCGTGAATTAATTCATATAATTTTAAACTGTTTTCATTTTTTAGTTTTGATAACATTTGACCTTAAAATAAATAAGACAAAAAATTGATAAGCTGATTTACAATTCTAGGATACGATTTTATTTCAGCTTACACATTATAAAACAAGATCAGCTTTGTTGATATCAAATTGATGTAATCGGTTATGTTATCATTTCTTACTGTTACTACAGGCCTTCTAGGAAAGAATTACATTACTTTATAAGTTGTTATATAATCAATCATTTTTTTACTTTAAACAAATTATTAGTTGCCTACTTAAGCTTATAATCTACCCCAATGTACATTCAAAAAGGTGTGATTATGCAGACTTCGTAATAAAAGAAAGAGTATAAAAATAACTCGGAAAATACAAATTTATTTCTAGAATATAAAAAAAGATTGCAAAAAAATAATTTGGAAATCTTTGGTGATTAAATAATTTTAACGTAAACTTATCTATTTTTAATAAAGAAAAATGATTAAAGTTTATATATATAAAACAAAAAAGACAAACAAATAAAAACTTCCGGCACGTCTTTTGATTTTTCACCCCATTATTTAGAAAAATAAGTGAGCTGGTTAAATCGTGAAATTTAAATTAAATTATCTCCGTGTTATAGTTTTAATTTGGGAATTTTTACGGATTTTGCGATATGCCAGCGACATGCAAATAGTGTGTGCAATCGCAATTTAACTATAAAAAAATAAAGGAAAACAAGACAACCCCAATAAAATTATTTAAAAATTCAGCGAGCTCAACAGCGCAGACAAAAGCTGTCACGACGCTAAGACACCTGCTACTTGGTGAAAGGCTGTTTTTAGACATATATAAAAAAAATTAGAGAACTATCTTCGAGCCGGCAAGTGAAGGTCGTTGTTTCTGGGGAAAATATCACTACTAATGAACGTCTTCGAAGATCTGTCAATTAAAATAACTTTTAAACGCATCTATAAAATTTTGCCCAAAATACTCCTCCCCACTGGTTGGCAGTGCTCCAACCAGAAATATCATACAATTGGTATGGACTTTGCTTTAACCTATTACTCAGAATATATACTTTTTAAATTTCCTCGACGAGAGAAAATTTTTATCAAGCGATTTTTTCTCAGAAAAATTATGCATTTTTGAGTCTGTCCTATTTTAAAACAGAAGCAGTGTTTTTTGTAGTGATATATGAAAAACATCGTGTAAGGCAAATGGATGGTATCAAATCCCAGTAAGTAGCTAAAGTATAAAATTGTTAATTAAACAGATGCAATGTTATGTAATTATCTAAAACCCTCTGGTTATTAATTTTTATGAGCAGCCTTTACTAACGATTTTTAGTAATTTGGCGGTAAAAAACTCTTGTTACTAGGGTACTATTTGCATTCCCCAAGACCCGAAGCTACTTACATCGGATCGGAGGGCACACGTGAAAACATTAATAAATTTGGATACACCATAATCCGATCGGGTTGATTCCCCCTTGTCTGTATTGATTTGTTATTAATTACTAAGGGCCCTACTAATCCCCGGAGTCTTCAGGATTTCCTTCTGTACCCTCATGTGTCGGGATGTATTAGCAACCACGTGATCGAAAACGTCTTCTCGCCTGACGTCACGGATGCTCTGTAGCATTTTATGTAAACAGGAATTCTATGAAAAGTCGAATAACTGAAAATAAAAATAAAAATTTTTTAGTCTGGGTCCTCTGAATCCTTGAGTCCAAAAACATTCACTTACTTGCATAAGCAAGCAGTAGCAATGGCATTTAATTCACTGTAGTTGCCTTTGGGATTTCTGTCGTTCCCATCTTTCAGGCGTGATATAAACAGAAACGGTTGTGTTAAGCAGGAAAAATCGATGGAGAACATGCCCAAAACCACACACGAGACGAAACGCCTTCGTCCTTCTGTTCTTTATTTTAGGCCTGGCAATTTTAAAACGAGAATTCTTGTTTCATTTTTAATAAAGTCGAATTTTCTGGATTTCTCAAGATTACCAGAATTTATGAAATCCCCTGGTGGTCCTACAGATACGGTACAGCACAAACACAAATAATTATAACCTTGATTATAGAGCATTGCTATAAATAGAAATTAAATTGCCAAACAAAAAAGAAAAATTGATGCCAAGAATAGAACAATGTTGTACTGGATACAAAATTTAATAAATTTAACATTTTGAAGTAATAGCATTTAAATATTGTATATTAGTAACTTTCAGTTTATTTGTCTTTTGCTAAAATACAATTCGTTGCTAAACTACTTCACAATTGGGACAAACAATGCAAACAATTGTTTTACCTCTATTTTCCTTTAATATCCTGCAAAGTTAATTAAGGCATATTTTAAAGAGAACTTCACATTTGCTTTCATAAATCCTTAATTGGTATGCTTTCGCACTACTAAATTTGAATATTTTATTCTTATTGATTTGATCCTCTTTATCATTTTTAACTTGTTATTACCTCCCAAAAGCATAACAAAGCTTAGGCTGCAAATTTAAAAATTTATACATATGTAGTGGAGAAATTACCCAAAATTATTTATGTGGATGAAATAAGAAAATAGGATACCAATGTTTAATTACATACCTTCCTAACTAATTAACTAATTCTAAGCAATTCTTTCAATTGTTCATTATTTTATATTTGTCGTACATCGGACGATTGTTAAGTAAATTACAAATGTGTGGGAAATTTTATTATATGAAAAGATATAGAGAACATGTTGCTGTACACTAGTTTTTGTCCACCTTGCATTCAGGATAACGGAAACTTTGCTTTTTAATTAATGACTGATATCAAATGTGACCTAACTATTTTAGCTACATTATCACTCCGATAGAAACGTTAAAGAAATTTCCATTATAAGGTAATGACTCTTACTAAAGTATAGGATATGAATTTTTACCCATTTTTATATCTATTCGTCCGCTTGTATGTTACCATGCCGAACTATTTAACGAGCCTTTGCATAATCTTCGGATAGTCAATTAACCAATTTAATGATGATGATCAAAGAGTAGTGAAAGCAAGGGTATTTTTCTTATGTTATGACAAGAATCTTTTTATTTCTCAAGCCGGTGTTTGTCCTTTTCTCCAAGTATGATTTTATTTTTTATGATGATTGATTGCTACTACCCGGTGTTAAATTTCTATCGTGTTTGAAAGGCACAAATGTTCTCTTAGAAAGTCAAGTGGGTGAACAGGCAAGATCCTTACCGATTTTGAACATGCTCGTTATTTGATAAATTTCCTCCATTCAAACAGCAAAATTGTGCAAAATTCCAATGTTTTCTTCATTATGATCGTAATTTCAATGGCGTTTCAATAGCAATAACATTCTATACAATCACATCTATATGTGTACTACTTTAATCTTCATTAATTGTCTCCCGTAATTTATAAATATTAGTTAACGTCTATCGTGAGTAAAGCCGAAGCCAACTGGTTATTAGAATGTATTTATATTTCCTTTTTTTATTTAAAATTAACTTGATAAAAGTAAAAAACGGCTCATTAAAACAAAGATGTTAAATTATTTTACTTGTTATAAACATTATTGATCCCTGGTTTAAAAATTCTTCATAATAAAATTTAATTTTGTTACACACTTGGGCGAAAATTTTCGACATAAAATGTGTACTTGACGACAGCGGCTTAAGGTTCAACTTTTTGGGTTAGACAATAAAATCCTCTTGCGCGAGAAGAGTATCTTTAGCAATTTACGTTCTAGAGGAGAGTAACAGAGAAGACAAAGTGGTCACTCTAGGATCTTGACCTTCTACTCCTTCTTTAAGTTAACTAT
Organism: Proctacanthus coquilletti; assembly: GCA_001932985.1. NCBI lineage: Eukaryota > Metazoa > Arthropoda > Insecta > Diptera > Asilidae > Proctacanthus > Proctacanthus coquilletti. Next base: position 52,741 of record MNCL01000191.1, on the reverse strand, counting down.
TTTTCTTTGAATCTGAACTGGCTTCATGTATTAGACTACCTATTGATACATTTATACGAAGTGGTTTACTACTGTTATATTATCCACGTTGAATCATAAGAACGCAGAAAAAGAAATATGCGCTTCAATTTGCAATTTAGGGTTTGACGAAGATCATAAAATTGTTTATTCGAAATGTAAAAGAAGCCAGAATCTGCGAAGCTATTCGACATCAATTAACATTCGAGTTTCCTGGTCTACTTTCCGTAGTAGCAACAAAGCTTATTTTATAATTTTATCATGTCGCGCACTATAAATATCTTTTTTTGGTTCTTTGCGCCGCCAAAGACTTACAACGAGCTTCGCGGGCCGCGGGTCCTAGTCAGATTTATTGAATTAACAAAAGTGGCGATGCAAATATTCTACAAATTAAAATACTTATCACATTCCGCGCTATCGCTGATCAAAAACTTTTTTAGCCGCACAAAATATTGTTCGCACTATTTAACAAGTCCACCCCGTCCTTCTCGGTCTCTTTGAAAAAAACGAAGGAGTTGGCAACTCCCGGCTAGACTTCACAAACCCACTTTATGGCGGTGACCAAATTCGATGATGAAGATAAAACAATTCAGCAAATGTTCGTCGATCGCCGCTTATGAATGAATTTCACTTTTGGCCGGACGGTTGGCGCGTTTGCACGCCAATCACGTAGTCGTGTCAATTTTTCAGTAGCCCATGAACCGGGCTCTGTCTGTCCGTGTCTGTCTGCGTCGGCAGCCCGGACATTTTGGGGAAAATGGATTGCCAAGTGACCGAGGAGGGACGCAGATTGATGGCCCTGGTCATTGGTGCAGGCGGGGCAGACCACCTTGACACATTTGTGCCTCGAGTGGTTCGTCGAAATGACTTTGAAAGTGATTTGGGAAAGCTTCTGCAATCTGCGGCAATGGAGCATAACAACAGCATCAAGTGAACCCTGAAATGATTTACAATCTGCTCAAAAGTGTCTTACATTCAATTTCAATTTTTGTGGAAATGTGTGCTTTTGACCGCGAAAGCGCAGTTTGCGAATTGGAAAACAAAATATCTAATTAGTTTCGGTTGTCGAAATATAAAGCTGTATTTCATTTAAACCATAATTATAATCAACAGATATAACAATCCTCACAAAGACACAATATCATCTTCCTGAGTATTTTTCGAAAGACATCCTCTTTATATGATTTTTTGTAGAATTAAACAACGTAAAATCTTTGTTTGTATTGCATTAGTTTAATGTTAATACTTTTAGCCATCGAATTTATTACAATTATGAGAAACATTATGCTTTGTATATTTATTTTTCCCACAAATTTAAACTTATTCAATATTTATAACATTTATAAAAACAGTATACAAATCCCATTAAAACAGTATACAAATCCCATTAATACGGGCGTAAAATAAAGTTGTGTATTGTTTTTGGATATTCATCAATCAAACAAAATAATGAACTTCTTTTTCAAATGTCCGAACAATTTATAATTTTTTAAATTAAATTTATATTATACATTGTGTTAGAATGGTACTGAAAACATTATTAGTAAAAATAATTTAACTTTGTTTCAATTAAAACCTACGCTATTGAAACAACACCCCTCTTAAAGCACTCTAGTATTTTCTTACAAGATCTTTAACGTTAAAAATGTCGTTAAACTTAAACCTAATCGAAATGACACCTAAATAGTATTATAATAAGTTGTCGTGCAATAAATCTTTACCACAATTCCAATTGTTTATATATAGAATTTTTGTGGGTGATGACTATCTAAATTTACATATAAAATATTCAATTCGTTCGGAAGTTTCCCGAGAGGTTATAGTGGTCCTTTTAAGGTATTTCATATCCATTTTCTTCCATATAAAAATTTAGAAATTTTATTTTTAAAGTGATCTGAGTAGAATATTAAAACCTGTAGTCATTTTCATACGAGATCGATAACATTTGTTCATATTTGTCCCGTCTTCTTTTGATGTTATTTGATGACGAAAAATCGCAGTTGTGCTTGCACCATCCGCATAATTTATTTAATAATAAAGTGTTCAGAATTGATCGATTAAATTGTTTAATTAATTATAATGAAGTAAAGTTATTATGAATACATTATCGTATTGGTTTTCATTCTTGCATCTCATTAAATTTGAAAAGAACTTATCCTTTTAGCATTTACGAAAAAGCCTAACTTAATTTTTTTCTAGTCTGCATGACAAATAATTTGTCTATCATGCGTAACCTATCCGCATTTAAGAAATGATATCAAGGCACATTACTAATGCTTTAAAATGCTTCTTTTCCTTTAAATTCAATATTTGGGGTTGTAAATATTTGCTATATAATAAAACCGTCGACAAAATAATAGAACGCAATGATAAGATTTTAACAATTTTGCAAAAATTGACTTAGTTTATTATCGCGCAAAGTAAAAACAGCACGGATAAAAGTTAGCCACAAAGAAGTATTTGGTATTGATTTTTTATGAAAATTAATGAATTAATTCAATCCCGGCTCGAACTAGAACCCTTTCGTTACCTGTGTCTGCAGTTTCTACTTGATTTTAATTCCTTGTTTTTACTGACTGAGTTAAGCTAGTTTTTATTTTATTATTTATTTATTTTATAATGAATAACCGAACAATTTGTCCAATTCATTGTTTGCTTATTATTTTTTATTGTTTAATTTGAATGTTATTCAAATGTCTGCTGAGTTGTTCAATTTTGCCCATTTTTTTTAACTTATTCCCGAAAAAAATGTCTAACCAAAAATTTCCTGATATGCTTCATTAATATACTCTTTTCACACCTGTCTTAGGTAAAACTAACCTCTGTCAGTTAAAGCCTAATAGCCAGATATAATCGCTTTAAAGCAATATTTTGTCTTGCATGTTACCTTCGAAAGTTGCAACATTTTGCGATGGCAAGGCGAAAGTGCAATGGGGAAACTTGAATTTATTTAATCAAATCTGCATAAAAGACCAATTGATGTTGTATAATTATTGCCACCCTTTATCATCTCTGCTACGCGACATCTAGTCGCTGTGAAAAAATACATTTACAACTAATTTATTCACATCGATTTTAACCGCAGAAATTTGTCTGGAAGAAATTGACAATCATCATTTCCAATTCCCGTTTCAGTTTGCATAATTCAACACAACGGGGTCTAGGAACTTCGTGCAATTTGAATTCGGCTAGTGTGAATCGTTAACCACCTACTAAAATTTTATTGTAAAGGATCAGATATTTACTTGCTTATCTTTTATTATTTCATGTAATCAACTCGTTAATCACGCATTACATAATTTCTCTCTTTGAGTAGACATGATATGAACATAAAAATATTTTTAGCGATGACCTTCAACAAACCATTAAAAGAGTCGTTTTTCTCAACGGATGAAAACAATTTGATAATTTAATTATTGGGATATTAAAGTGTTTTTCGAGAAAGATTTTTGCTATGTAATCGAGGGTTTTTGCAATTACAGTGTAGTCCACATTCACGATTAAATAAATGTACACAATGTAAAATCTGTTACGAGCATAGTTTTTACTCGAAGGGGCTCTGTGGATTGGATACACAATTAAGCGAATATTAAATGAAATAAAAAATACATAACCTGTATTTAGAACGCCCGTGACCGCGCAAAAACCGATTCAAATCGGTCTAACTTTGACTCTAAGATCGGCAAACTCAAAGTTCGAAATTTTGCTCATGTCTCCCCCCACCGAATTGCCGGCAGATTATTTCATAGTAGCAAAACAAGCCAATCATTGGTTTCACACACGTCTGCAAGCATCCATCTATAATCACACCATCTACAGCATTTACTGATTCCCATTCTTATTAATCCACATTTTGTTAACTTTGCTAGCATTGATTGAAAGTACAAGAAGTTGTTACTTGCCGACTCTGCACGACTCACACTCCAATTTTGTATAAATAAAAAACAACAAAAAATATAGCGATCCATCAAAAACTTCATTCCATTCGTGAAGCCGAGACTCATTAAAGCTCGTCTTAATCATAATTCAACTAGCTAGAAACTAGATTTCCCCCTCACATTTCGTCTCGGAACTACACTGCCAATTATAAAAAGTGTAGAGGTAAAATGAATAAAAAGTCGGCAATTTCGTCGAAATGATTTCCAAAGAGACCGGAACATATTGACCACAAGCATTCGGAAGATAACAGCAGAGTTTTGCCGAACTTGCTTTACATAGTCGCGAGTGACCACCCGCTGCCCACTCGTAGGACGAATTCAACTTTCTACGACTTTTTTCTCATTAACTCAGAAAACTGAGCTCGCTTTCTGCAAGATTTTATATCTGATTTTCTCACGGTCACCATGACAGGCTTTTTAGATTGATAAGAAATCTGCCGCATAACAATGAGCATCCCAGAGCACGCAAATTTTGTGACAACACTATTTGCAGAAGAACTCGTTACGTTTTCCCACGACTATTTCTGGCAGAACGTTTTTAGTAGGAAAATCTACAAGGAAAGGTAAAAAAGTGTTATGTAATTGATTTCAGTTAGTGCTCCCGCATGCCGCAACGGCTCCTTGGTATATGAATAATATCGCAAAAGCATTTGTTTGTGATGGATGTCACATCGGTTTTATTTTTAGCGAAGTCTTTTTATGATCTTTTGTAGCAATGTCTGGCATTGTTGTGCTCCTGGAAATAATCGTGAATTCATCAGATCAGATATGGGATGTTTGCTCTTTTCCGTTCGCCTCTTTTTGCTTGAGGTAGCAATTTCGGGAATTATGTAACCTCTCCGTCTAAACGAATTGTGCAGAGGAGAGGATTATTATATTTATCTTTTTGGAACTTGTCCGTCACCAAATAAGGCAATCATATTAGAATTTTTCGTTGTACGATCAGATGCTGGACGGAATATCCCTGTTGGCATCGTGTGCATACTCCCCTAATTGCTATTCGTGTTCCAATACAGTCTGCTGCTCTCGAACGTCGAATCAATTATGCATGTGAATCTCATTACGCACAGTCTTTAAACAAACACTTTTAAAAACATAAAATATATTTTCCTCCTTTTCAATAAACAACCCTGGAGTATATTTGTAAAATCATTTGCACATGTCTTATATTAATATCAAGGTTAATTAAAGAGGTACTCCAAAACGTACACAGTTACTATACGCCTTATAGGGTTACATATTTTTAGAATTTCAAACCACCTTGAAAAGATGAGGTCTGCGTATATTTTAGACTTTAAGTGTGATCTCATGTACTTTTGGGAAATTGATCCAGTCGATTTTTACTAATTCTGAAAATTCTGCCTTCTGATGGGACGTTAATTGTAAGATGAGCTATTTAAGGAAAACTTAAATATAAGCTATTAATTTTCTGCTTGTTAATTCATCTATCTGTTTGTTTTCTGTCTTTAAATATTTCAAGGCTTTTTTGGAAACTACTGTTCTGATATGAGTGAACTTTTCGGTTTTACATTAAAAAAACTTACATCTGGAACAAAAATTTGGCAAACATTAAAACGATGAAGCCAAATACAATAGAATTTTAATACTTTAATATAAAAACTTGGTAATTAGTAATTTTAAATAAATTGTTACTCTAAATATGTTCTATATTATGTTTTCTTTAATTTTCTTGTATACCACCCAAATATCAAGAAATATCCACTTTTTAAAAATTATATGTATTTTCCAATTTCCAGGAATTTGAAGAACATATTCTTTACATTTGAACTGTGTGAAAATTAAGCCAAGCATATCGCAAAGAATACATTGCGGTGTATGTACGAAAGTATGATACGTCCGTAAACACAAAAGCGCACCAATATTTAGTATTATCCATTTTTTTCTTTCCTTAAGGTTTCATTTTTCTCAGTAACTTCTATTTCTATCGACTTGAAATTGGGACAGTTGAGCAGTCATTTGCTCGCTTCTATTCCCGCTGAAGCAATTGTAAAAATATTTTTATTGAAATTAAATAGGGCGCAAATTGAGAACTAGAAAATTGTTGTTTGTTTTATATACCGTCTGGGGTATCATTTGAAAGGACTTGCTTTAAGGATTCAAAAAATATTTTTCTCTTTAATTTTAAGCAGGCTTAATTTTTTGAGTATTTGCGAAAAATTACCACTACCGTTTAAATTTTCGTCCAACTCAAAAGTCAAAATCTCCACGACAGATAAATTTAGGAGATCTGTCTAAATAAAGGTTCAGTCTTTACTTACGGGACGTCTCCATAATTGTGACCATAATTAGTAAGAAATATAAATTTAAAAATTGAATTCGGTTTATTTAATAATTTATTTGAAAGAACGACATGTTAATATTAAAATAATTCTCATAACACCAAAATGAAAGAATTTTAATTGCTTTCAATTGTTTTACAAGAAATGATTCTTTTATTTATAAATGTAAACATTTTTTAACACTTCGTCTTTTGTGTTACCGAACATCAAGATTTGAATTTTGGTATTTATTTATTCATTGTTCTAAACAAGCATGAGTAAATGTTTTCAACTTGTTCATCAAAAGGAAATATATTCTATCTATATTTACCTCATATTATAAGAATATAGGAAAATCGTATCCCACAAGAGTGCGTAACAAATTACGTAGCTGCGTTCTTGAATAAATGTCAGTCAGCGAACTTTAGTAATAATAGAGCAATATGTCTGCCAAGTTGTGATTTCTGCGTAGAAGGGGTGACGCCATAATCCAGAATATTCAGTAGCTGATGAAAAATGAAAACAAGTAGTTGTCTAGTATTTACTTCCTTAAGATGATTCATTAAATCCAAAAATGTTTGTGTGTGTATTTTTCATAAATACAACACTAATTTCGATTTTAAACATGCTAAAAAAAAATGCCTATGAATATTCTATCTAAAAAATGCAAAAAAGCCGGAATCTTGAAAAACGTAGTGGTCGAAAAAAAATATACTGCCAATAAAAACAAATAAATTCCAGGTTGAAGCTATTTTGGTATCTGACGGCCTTGTGCTCCCACTAAAGGGAGTCACACACGACGTGGATTGTCATAGGAGACCGCAGGTTGTAAGCAGCATAAACAAACACCGGGGCATCTTTATCAGCCCGAAAGTTCACAAGATGAATTATATTATGTCGGATGTTTCGGTGGGAGCCCCTTATCAAGAATAGCGGTGGGCTTACTCTGGCCTGGTCGCGATATCGCTCCACCGTCAACATTTGGCGGAATGCTAAAATACGCACGGTGAACATTTAATTAAATCGATTTTCACACTCAGTGACCCAATTTTACCGCGGCAGTAAGCGGCCTCCACTTATGTGATAAGTGATGGGGAATAGGCCCCTGATCCTCCGGAGGGAAGCTCTTTTGCGCGGTAAAATAAATATTTGCACTTCTGTCGGTGCATTGATATTTCTGTAACATGATTCAAGTCATAAAAAGATACAGGGAGGAAACAGTCGCGGAGCGGACTGCCTACTATTTTTAAGATAAGCTAGACGTAGGTTTTCTATTTTTTCGATTTTTTTTTTTATTTTGCAAAAAAAGCAAATAGAAAATGCTCCATGGAATGTCTTAAAAGTTTCACTTTTACAGTGAACGTCGCGATAAGAGCTGTCCTGCTCTTGATAATTCCTATCGCCTGATAGCGCCGTAGTGACACAGCTACTCTACAGTTTACACAAAATTCGGAAAGCAACATTTTGTTGCAGTTAAAATCACTACAACGGAAATTATCCGATAAAGTGCTCATTAGAAAACTTTGTTTCTTACGTGGTGTCTTATATTTACTTACGACTTACGAACGCTCCAGATAATCTTTAGTGGCTTCGGCTTGCTGCCTTGGGCTCAGTCAGAGAATGAAATATTGTATCGATGGTGATAAGTTTACGCGGGCCGCCGCCGTTCATGTCTAATTACGTCGACAGAATTTGCGCACATTTTTTTCGCTGATTAAACTTCAGGCATTTTAAAGCATTTTTTTTAGATTACTTTCACTTCATCTTTAGTGTCCCTTGAGCTTTTATCGGATGAAAAAAAATAATAATGTGAGGTAGGAAACACCTGTAGCTGGTACACACAGGTATTAATGGATTCATACTACTACTATGGGGAAAATCAGTGGTTATTGACTACATTTCTTCATTTGAATTAGTTTTTGTCGCGCGGGGCCAGTCATCACCCTTAACGTAAACATGACTAAATGGATAAATGAATGGAATACTTTGTTTGCTTTTATTTAAATTATTCCATGAAATACCAAATAAAACAACAAGCTTATTAAAAACTTTCTTTATTAATGTTTTGCAGGGTTTTCAATAAAAAATGATAAATTTTCTGCTTATTCCTCCCACGCGAGCGACGGCGAGTTAAGGAATGTTAAATAGTAGAACTGAACGGCTTAATATTTGTTTCAAAACATACAAAATACTAAACTCAAAAATAGTCTAATTGAACAAATAAATTTTCAGTTTAAAGAATTCATTGTAGCTTTGCAATTTACTTGTAAGTATTTAATAAAAATTCATTCTATGTACACAATTCAAATGACAAACAAGTGGTGTCGGGACGTTCGAAGCCGGATAGGATTACAATCTTTTTCAGTTTGTTTGTTTTCAAATGTTCCATTTTAACCTTTAGCTTTTGATTGATTTTCCCAGAAAGCACCAGTTCAACCGATTTTTTTGGCGCTCTGTTTTTCCAATATTTGTTTTTCACTGTACCCTTCCCACTAGTTAATTAGAAATAGAACTATCCGAAATGTCTTCTTATTTCATATTAATTATTGAGTTTCAGATTCTATATTATACACTTAAGCTACTGTAGAACACAAAATATGCTCTAGTGCTTTTTCTCTATTTTATTTAATTACGTACACATTTGTAGCCCCCATGCGTAACATTCTTGAAGTTTTGCTACAACATTTATCATAATATTTCAATTACCGAAAGGGAACTAGGTTAAACAAATAGTCAAATGAATTACAGGTTTACTTTTAAGCTTATTTTATAATTACAAAGAATTTGTTACAATAAATATAGTTTATAAAACAGCTCACAACTAGAATAGAACTAACTACACAATATCTTCTTATATAATTTTGGGAATCGAACCACAACCTCTAGTGTTGTACAGCAGTTTCGTTCCCATTGATCCACTAAGACTAACTTCACAATTGTTCATTTTTTTATTAATAAAAGAAACTGTACGAAAAATATAAATTTGTGGGAAGAATAATATCTATTTATCTTAAATAGGTTTGTAAAATTTGAATGCTCTGAGCAGTCGATTTTCAAACTGTTTTCAAAAAATTCGATAAATCGAAGCCTAGACAATTTTACATTTCTCAATGGCTCTTCAAAGATCTGTAACTCTGAAATCTTCATCCAGTTATTTTAATATTACACTATATTTTTGTTATATTATATTATTATATTATCTCGAAAGGCTGCGAGTGTTAATGAGATATAGTATAATAAGTGAAGCTAGGAGACGTCTATTCCTAAAGCCAACAACATAAATAAAGCGATTTAAAGAAATTTTAGATTTATATCTTCGTTATTAAAATTTCTGTTTCTCACAGTAGCAAATGAGCAAGTTTCTACATAGTCGTGCAATGTCGCTTGACCACAAGATGGTTTTTATATTTAACACAGTGTGTCACGTGAAAGCGTCAAACTTAAATAAAGAGTATAATGTTACAGGTGTAAGCTCCTCCGCGCGACTTGTTTACTTATTGCCTAAGTTTCTTATGTCTAAAAATAAGGAAATATTTTATTTGTGCTGAAAATTTCCTTTTTCCTTTTATATGAAAGTAAAAAGGAAAACATGTTTTTTTTTATTAGTGACTATAATTAATTTATGAAGAATCAATGTTATTTTCAGTGGTACACATGCAGCGGATGGAAGCCACAGTCAGATATGAATATCCCAAAATGAGTAAATAAGTATGCAAAAAAATTGGCTTTTTTTACGTAGAGATATCGATCCAATAAGTATCTAATCTTTGTCAAAAGTAGACTAACTGATTACATGCAGTCACCTGATATAACCAACATATCAATGTCGGCTATTAGGTCAACTTGACAAAATTGTTGAATTTTCTGTTGCGCAATTATTTCCCCTTTAAGGGATTTGTCACTAGGTCGATGCGAATATAATTTATTCAGGACGCATAAGCATTGTTGCATATCAAATTAATAGCACTTGCTGGAAATTAATTTTCATTAGGCCTTTAGCCTCAGCATCACTGAAATAAATATAATAAAACTTTTTATAAATTCAACGTATATTTCTGTAACATTTCTACCCACTAGACACTTGATCTTGCTCAAGTAACTCAGTCAGGTTCAAACCATCGTTTGCCTAAGTCACTTTTCTAGCCGAACACCTTTCGGAGACTTTTGAACTAGTTAATTAATCTCCGAACCTTAGCAACATTATCGTGATGGAAAATCCAATCTTCAAATTTTTTTGTCCTGAAAAAACATTCGCAATCTCCAACAAAAAAAGTCCGCTTACTTCGCTGAAGTGATACGTTTTTACTACGAGACTTTTCACGCACGTATTTGTGCAATTTAAAAGCTAATTAATAAAAAACAGTATCAGTCACGAGTGAAATTCCCTGTTAATCAAATCCCTTCTGTTTTGCGGGCTGCCTACACTTAAAATTAGTAATCAATGTCCTTTGTCATCTTATTTCTGTAGAGGCAGTTGATAGTACACGAAGCACACGCTGTTTGGAACTTAAGGTTTACCTTAAGGAAGGAAGCATCAAAATGCGTCGACGCTCAACGTAGGAGCTGATGGATGTTGTCACTTCGTAGCAGCGCTTTGAATGTCACCCGTAATTTGTTAGATTCGTATGTACTTTGTTAGTTTTGCTTTTTAAAGCCTTGAAGCACGTACGGAACTGACTCAAGTCTGTTCGCTGTGGGAAAATGATGAAACCCAGGACTGTGGAAGTAAAAGTTCTTTTAATTGTTTATATTATTAATTCAATAAAGCAACCTTCTTATAAAGCTACTTATTATCAATTTACACAACGAAAAATGTTTCCTTAGGTACAACTTAGAAGCACTAGTCTTTGATTTTAGCAGAAATACTTTAAAATACTTCTAAAAATCTTCGGAACATAACACTTTTGAAGAACTCTCATTAAGTTATGAAGCTAAAATATTCTCTTTCAGTGGACGACTGAAGTAATAAAAGAAATGGTTAATATATACAAATTAATCTACAATTAATAAAGTTGTAAGTTGTCCCTAAATTTATTAATATTAAAATTAATTAATACCGATTTAAGTTCAATTGTATTGATAAGATAACCCTAGTCATTCAACGACAAAGTGGTTTTTAAAAGGTACTTCAGTAAACGTAAAATTCAATTACACTTTCACCTGAAACCGTGTTCAAATTACACAAAATCTTATTCTGACGAAATCGAAAAACCAAAGTTAAAGTTCACCTTTTTGGATTCCATAAAATTACTATACAAAACCTTGCGTAAACGTATATTTGTGGATATTGTTGGTCCATTTTATTGTTCACTCACTACCCGAATTCTGCTTTCTTATCAGTTTCACCATAATACTTTTAGTATGATTAGTTACTATTATATATTAAAAAAACGTGCATTCTACCGATTTATTTTCCTGCTGGTTTACTGCTAAATTACTAAGGCAGTGATATCTGTATTCAATTTAATAATATTATGATGTACTTTATTAAAATTACAAATGTAATAATATCTGATCTTTAAAATAACGCGAGTTCTCATGGCTATTTTACAAATTTTAGGATGTTTAACAGCAAAACTTATATAAAGATGTCAACAGGCGGCAAATTTGTTTTAAAAAGACAATTAACGATCATAGAGTTTAGAATTGTTATTACAGTTTATTCCAAACAAAATAATCTTTATAGTATGCTAAGCAGAAATTGTTTTTATTAATTCTAACTCTAGTATTAAAAGTCTCAATGAATTTATTTCAATATAACCGAGAGGATCTTCGATTTGACACTCCTACTTTAAAAGGGTGAGGTTGGAGGTGTTGCTCAAATATCAGTACTACTATTAAATGCTTATTAAACCAACAAGTGTACTGTAAATTCTGTTCAATTATTGGAAATTTCATCCTTAACACGTTCTCTGAATATAAAATCTCCGTCGTATTGCGACTGAAGTATGAATTTGTGAAATTGGTACCTCGGTGAGATTTGCTGAAAAGGAATTATAAGTACATACGCACGGCTGGATTTTATTTTCCTTCCTTTTTGGAAATAATCTGAATCGAAGGTTTTCTACGAAAACAATAATGGCAAGATTTTTTTTTGACAAGTGAAAAGTCCCATAATTGAAGGTAATGGATTAAAACAGCAAGGGTACATGGAACTCAGCACTATAATCGCTTAAGTAGTACTCCTAATAAGCAAGCATTCTGAAGGCTTCAATATATTTGAACAAATTATTTATCCTTATCTGAGGGGGAGGAGCATTGTAAATGGTTGTATAAGGTCATTATCCAAGAATAACAAAATAAAATGGATTTCAAGGATCGGTTGTATTCAAACTGGTTTTCTTATACGTAATCTCTTCATGAATTTGTTTGTTTTTGTGTGCCTTTTTTCCTTCAACTTGGGCAAATTTTAAGTATATCTTATTCGGATTATTTTAAGAAAGAAGGAATGATCAAATTATCTCCCATTTTGCATTTGAAAGGTACACCCATATTATAAAAGGTAATCACTATACACTTACTTAAAGGGTATGGTTAAATGTAGCCCCGTAGGTATTAAAGTTTAAAGTTTTAAGGAAACATATTTTAAATCCATAATCAAAATCACATTCAAAGTCAGGAAGTCAGGACGTCAGTATTAATCTCTGATATAAGAAAATTTCATGACACTTTAAGATTACATTTATTACCACCTTTTTTACTTTAAAGTTATAAGAGAATTCTTAGGTGAGGAGGTAAAATCTGGTGAAGAGGATAAGGTTTAAGTTTAGTTTTAAGTTTTTTTAGTATTTATGTTAACAGTACTTGCTAGATTGCACCATAGAAATCGAGTGAAAACTGTGGATTTGCATACGATACAAACAAACAAACAGAATTTCCGCTTTCTATGCGAAATCGATTAACTCCATAAGCCAGAAAATGAAAAGAGTAGTTTTTAGGCTCTAAATGATGATTTTGTTTAGGGTAAAACAGTAACAGTTATTTTCTTAAAACTGTAATTTTTCGAAAAAAAAGTTTTAAAATTGGAAATTAACAAATTTTTCGAAATATCCAGAAAAGTTTTGAAAATGCAGTAAGTGCATTCATATATAGGTAAAATTTGTATGTCGGAAACGACGTGGTAATTTATTTATGTAATGGTTATACAATTTATCTCCTATCGAAATGGAAACTAGCTCTAGACCTCATTGAATTATGCGTATTATTTAACCAGCAAATAGCACTATTTCTAAAATAAACACTCATAACTTTTGTTAAGCATTTTCAAATGCTGGAGTCAATTTAGGAACTAATAGTACCATTTTACAAACCTTGCTATCGAATTTTTTTTAACGTTCCGTCACTAAAAACTTTCAATTTACCTAACATTTTTAGGTTTTCCCATTCTTTGCTTCGTGGCAGCAAGAGAAATTGATCCCACAACCCTAACGCGGGAATCCTTTAAAATTTGATCTGTACCTTTTTTTTTAAATAAAATTAAAAACGACTGACTAGGGTTATAACCTTTTATTAGAGTTAAGTGAAAGGTAGAGTCTTTCGAGTCTACCCGGCAGAATCAGATTATATAACGACTAAATCACACTATACCCCTATATTGATGGCATAGAATTATATTTATAGAAACTTATCAAAATCGTCCTAATTTAACTAAAATTTAGCCTTCACCATGACATTCTTATTCTTATCAGTGCGATACACTTTGAAGGAAGGTAATTATTTAATTGACTATTGACGAATGAAATGTAGTCCCAGGAATTTCGTCCAACAGTTCTGATCTTTGTACTATTAAGAAAAGTATGAACTCCAATGTACTTGTTCAAGTTCGAAGAAGTTTCTCCTTGGGGTGTATTCGGAATCCAGACCGTGCGCGGTGCGTGCACCCACACCACACCTTTCATCTTCCATAAAGCGAAAGCAATTATTGTGATGTTGTTCAAGATTCTCCAGCTCATCATAAATAGACGATGTATTCCGTCTTTTTATTGATTGCAACGCATTTGAATAATAACAAGGGCATCTAAAAAAACAGTTTACGCTGTAGCTGTTGCTAGTAATAATAATAGCGACAGGGAACACTTACAAAAGGACATCCTTATGGCTGCCCTCTCTTCACGGGAGCAGGAAGACTTGTGTTTATTATTCCCACCAGAAACACATTACAATCCTTTTACAAAGATTTAATGGAACCACTAGAGTTCGTCGCAAAGTACACAATGGGCAGCTTTTTGTACTAGTCTTCTATACAACAAAGGACAGAGCTGAAACTTCTCTAATTGAAACCACATTTCGACTAGAGTTAGAAGCAAACAATCCTTACTCCATATTACGGAAGAGCTTTTAAACAAACGATAAAATCATACTCGGTGTTTATTATATTGCGTGAAATTGTCTGCAACAAAATAAAACGTAGTGCCAAATGTGGAATGTGAATTTTAGGACAATCATTTCCATGGTAGACGATTCAATACTGAAGGCATCACTATTTATTTTAACTCTTAACCCTTATCATCTAAAAAAATCACATTAGTGGTGTCATGGGTGAAATTTCACCCCAGTAATGAAATAAATGAAATTAAATATATTATACGAACTAAATGTGAGGAAAATTGTTTAATGGTTACGGTATCTCTACTGACGCCATAAATGATTACTGAAAAAATCAGCTCTACCAGTGATTCGGTTTTTTAATAATATCAGATGAACAATTTGCACGGGGTGATTTCTCACCCAAGATATCTTTTAAGGGTTAAAAAGTGTATTAATGAATCATTTCATAAAGTATGCGAATAAGACAACAATTCAAAGAAATATTTTAATGGTAACGTTAACATTATCTGCTTTGATTAATTCTCAGTAACAGGATATAACTTTCTAATAAACATTGATAAGAAAATTTAATAATATTAAATTTCTTTTATGGCAACAGTAGACATCAACCTAAGGTGTTATTGTAGAATAAACTAACGCGCTACATGAGGCAACTGGAGCAAATCATGTATAAATTAATTAACTGATCACAAAACATATGAAACTGTATGCTGTGTTTGATAAAAGTGGAAATAAAAAAAATATTAAAACTTGACCACGGAAAAGTGGGAAACAAGTATAACAAGTTCTTAAATCCCAAGGCATAATTAAAAACTAAAGCATAAATTAGTATTTTGGACATACAACGGCGAGATATGCGCATGTGCAAAATTCAATTGTGGTGCAATTTAAACACCTGTTGCGCTTGTTTTTCACATCACGCGAGAAATCTTTTACTATTTGTCAATTACTTGCGATTTCTCCTCATAAAATATATGGGTATATAAGAAGGCCTTCTTTACAAGATCTAATTGTTTACTTATCTTAAATTAACGTTTCACTTGAAAAAAAAAAATTTAAAAAAAATCCTATTGAAAAAACTGGTGGGGTTTTTTGGACCCCCGGTGACCGCAACGGGTTAGGAATATTTAAGTGAAACAGAAAAATAATAATAATACAAGCATAGGTATCAGACTTCTTTTTATTTAAAAGCTTTTTATAGGTCAGAGAAACACTGAAAACAAAAAGTTTTCTTGATACGCGTTCAGCCCCTCAGCGTAAAACCTACAATATTTTCGCGATTTCGAGTAAAAATCATTTGTTTAAACGTATTGCTATAACTTCTAGAATATAAAAGTTATTGTTATATTTGTTTAGCACGTAACGTCTGCAAAGGTTAGAATAGTGATCAAGTAATAGAAAGTGTTGGGAGTGGTACACTCCTTTATTGCAAGGTTAACGTGAAATATTTAATAAAAGATAGCGAGTAATAACACCTTACCCGTCAATAACCCCCAGACTATACAAAATCGGTAAAAAACTTTACAAATAGTAATAGTATGAACACAATCATGAAGTTGAATGGCAACAACAAGCCGATATTAAGGACGAATCAAAACATAAACTGATTTCTAATATAGATTCAATAGTTTGCACATTACAAGAGAACATCCAACTATCTACCAACGTGTGTAGTTATCATTTTTCCTACGGCATTGTTTTAAATTGGGACTTTAAACTTTAGAATATAGTACAATTTGTAAATTCTGAATTACAGCACTAAAGAAATTATTCTCTTCTTATACTTCCAGTAATGGCAGGGAAGCTAGAAATCGGGCTGAAAAAAATCGGCGTGACAAACTCAATGGTTCCATACAGGAACTTTCAACGATGGTGCCGCATGTGGCGGAATCGCCCCGGCGAGTTGACAAAACTGCAGTTCTTCGGTTTTCAGCGCATGGACTGCGATTACAATATAGTAAGTAGTCCACTTTGTACTCTTATGTAATACATTCAACACTGTCATTACTTATCTAGTTTTTGGGAAAACCCTGAGCAAAAGACCCTATGCAAAACCCCAAGTAACAGAAGCATTTACGAGACTTATCGACAGTTTTTTGCTGACTGTGACGTGCCGTGGACAAATAGTGCTAATATCTCCCAGTGTGGAGCAACATCTTGGACATTGTCAGGTAAGGAAAAGAGCTTCCTTCGACTTGTTCAAATTTTTGGGGAATTTTTACCTTTCAGACACACTTTTTCCTGCTTTTTATGTCTTTCTTCCATCGAGTTTCCAACTCACACCAGACTTGCCCTTATCTTGACTAGACAGTTTTTACCTTTAATTAATTTTTTAAAAGAGTTCCCGGAACTCTGGTCGGCTTTGATAAATGATACCCTGCTATAGGTGACATTTTATCATTCTGTACGAATCTACTGAGGTGGATTTTAGTCGAAGGCATAAAATTATGGAAAGAAGCTTTTCTCTACCACTTATCAAGCCCCTCCTACACAGTTGAAAATTTTATACTTTTATAAAATCAGAAAAATCTCGACGGGACTTTATGCAATGAAACTTTGGAAATTATATTCAAAAATGTTTTCAAAACAACTCCCTTTTTCCCGGGAATCCAACCGTTGTGCCGTGCCCATGGCTTCCGGCAACCTTGCTCAAACTACGTCGAAGATATAAATAAATCAGAATGTTTTTGTGTTTCTGCCAGCGTATCAGAGATGGGACGTTTCTGGTTTATTCCTTCTCCGTCGACAAGGTCTGTGGAAGCTGAAAGCATTTTATCTCGAAATGTGCGTTTTCATCAAGGTTAAATCAAATTAAACATTTACTTCGGTAGCTCGTACAAAAAGTTATCAAAGATTACCTTAAAAATTAAAAACACACATCACCTGTCTCTTCATCATCTATGGGGGGAGAAGAACAACTTTACAAATTTTTATTCGCGAGGACATTGATATAAAGCACACTTTTACGAGTAAAATATTCAAAACGAAGAATTTGCTCATTCAACTTTGTGTAAATTGGAAACAGTAATACTCAGAACGTGTACACGTTTGTTAAAAGATACTTGCACTTGATTATCTTACCTAAAATAAAATCGAAAATGTTATCAACAGTACGTGGGACAGTCGGGGGAGAAGAAAAAGGTTCTTCAAGAATTGAAGGGTATGACAGCGAGGTAAGCACAACAAAAAATCGTTTGAAAAAGACGTTTTGAGTGAAATCTAGTTAATTTTTGTAATATCAGTCTTTGTACACCATGCCGAAAAATGTGGTTTGATTTTTATTTGACTAGTACAATGTAGGTGTCTAATATAATAACAATTTGTAAATAATTTGATTTATTAGACCATCCAGAGGTATCAAAAAAGAATATTATATCCTCTTAAATATTTGCGCAAAGGGAATTATCTATTTTTAACATAAAAAAATCTAGGTTGTTTTTGATAGGTCTCAATTTAAATCGCTTTCATGAGGAATATTGATGAAAAATTTGAAGTTAATAAGTGTGTAATCATAGGCAAAGCATAATTATCCATTATTATTGAATAACACATAAATGTATTTTTCGCGTTCGATTTTATGGTTTTCATATTCGTGTATGTGTCGGAAGGAGAAACGTAAAACACAGCTTAAGTTCAAAGAAGTCATTGAAGGAAAAGTAATTTTCATGTCAATGGCTTTGACGTAGGAGAAATGATAAATAATAAAGCTCTGGACTTCAAAAAGGAAATGGAAATCAGCATGTGCTCGAAAGAATTGCCTTCAACATTTTGACGTAAATAATCATCTTTTGAGGATTCATTGAGATGTAAAAAATATACGTATGTTTTCCAATTCATCTTATGAAAAGTTCGTCCTTGAATTTATATTATTTTATTGTTTATATATTTAGATCGAATCTATAATCGTATTACAATTTTTTTTAAAGGAAATAGGTGCCAGGAAATCGTATTACATTTATTACGAAAATATATCACACAATTTAAATTAAGTATCATGCCATAATAACGTTCTTCTGCCCGAATACAATTCTTCTTAAGTAGGTTGCATTGAAAAATAATTGAACATTTGCAGTAGAAATAGAGAAATATATCAACCTTACTTACAGTTGATAAATTCTTACTATTTGTTTCTCAGCGCAATGTTAAAAATGCAGGCATAAGCATAAAAACTTGTTTATCTATCTATCTCGTAAAAAGCCTAAGTTATTCTAAGAACAAAAAGCAGTACTGTCTACAATCTTATAGCTGTCCACCATAAAATATCCAGGTGTGGCGACTTCCAACAGTTGAGTGCATCTCTTTACTTTTACAATATTACTAGAAATATATTTTACAAAGCTGTAAAACATTTTCCTCCCCCTAGGTATTACACTAAAATATTTTTTATAAAGCCGTATTAATTGATGTGCTACTTTGTACCAAGTTGCATAGAAAAGCGTTAGTATCCTTTGTATGCTATTGTCTTTTCTTTTGTATGAAAACTATCAATGATTTCTATAGCTAAGTAGATTCCTCAATACTCACTTACGGCAGACATAGTAATCCTACGATAGATTAAATATCCGTAAAGCAACATAAAAGAGTAACGCAAAGATGAAATTCATTCCCTGCCTGCAGTAAGGTTCTTTGATTCCATTGTCAACCTTAATCACCCCTGTAAGCTTTTTTGTTTAGTCCTCTCTTATTATACAAAGAATAAATCAGCTCCTTTATCTTAACGTTTTTACTCGTTTCAATCGACGCCATCCAACCTCGTCTACGCACTTATTTTATAAATTTTTAATAGAACTTAAAGACTACAGAAGTCCACGCAAGTGGAACGGACCTGGACAGTATCAAAAAAAAAAGAGAAACCGAGGAAGGTTACGAGCAAAAACATTTTATTTTTGTACAACAATGGGGCGGTCCCAGTTCCCATCTTTTCTTCAGAAGAGCTTTTTATAATATTCCAAGACTCCTGTACCATGCACAGCTCGACACAGGAGCTGCTTAAGATATCAGAATGTGGAAATGCTGCGCAATTTCAGAGCTCTTGAGAACATGAAATATTAAGACTGTTTTATGTAGGACATCACAAGGATTAACCCTTAAGAAAGGCAAAACAGAATAACTCAGCCCTTAATGGGATGCCTGTGATCCGAATAACATCGGGCTGTTAGAAGTCTGCTGAACATCTTCAAATTAAATACAACTTCTTGTTAATAACACTAATTATGACGGAATGCCTCCCTAATGTGGCCATTTTTTCCCCGAAAGAAAAAATTGTTGCTGCGCGATGAAATTTCCATAATTGCTTTAAAATCCTGAATAGCCCACAAAATGGATGAAAAATGTATCGCATGAACTTCCAGTTTAGGCAGAAAATATTGGTAGCATAACAATCAGGGTTTTCCGTTTCGTAGGTCAACTGATCCCTCCAACGGATGGCTATGATTTTATCCGAAAAAAATTGTATTACCATGTTAAGAATGAATAAAGGCAACGACTTTATCTCTTTTAGGCCGGGTCATGAATGCCAATTAGATGCTTTGGTCAACTTCTTGCAATAAATTTCCCTCGAAAATCCATTCAGCTGTTTTACTTTGGCCTGTATCACTCGACCAACCTTTGGACCCTTTTAGCTATTGGCAAATGGAAGTAATTACTTTTGCATTAATCTATTCTGTTTCACTTGGCTCATTCCTGAATAAATTGCAATCTTTTACACGTTGCTGAAAAGACAGACTAAAAGACATCAAATCTTTATAATTCATAAAATGTTCTCGTTATTGTTAAAAGATATTATAATTTACTTCATATGGACCTTACATATTTATTTATAACTGCACTCCTGTGAAATCTTTTTACGTACCACTACAATAGCACTGGGGTGGAATTCAGTTCCACTTTTGAATTTTATCGATGCAATTTCTATTTGCTTTAGCATAGACTTTGTATCATTAAATAATTTAAACAGTTTACCAATAAAATAACACGAAGTACTGAATTACCTACAATATGAAATTAATTCATAACTTGAATATGCTTTTGGTGTATGTCAAGCAATTTTCATTAAAAATTACATGAAAAAACACGATATTGCATATTTCTTATTGACTAAAACGCTATCAATGTTTTGTATTGATATATTGATGAAAAGACAATGTTAAATTATTCAAACGATTTTTATCGAACCAATTTCCAATTTGTAAATAAATGTTTTATTAAAAGGTCGATTCGATTTTGAAAATTTTTCTATGTTTATAGGAAAAAATAACCTCGATAGAAATTTGAGGCTTTATACACCACTATACTTTTATACTTTTGATTTCCCTCATATAAGCACCGCATTCAACTAAAAGTTGTTGCTAGTCTTTATATGAACTAAAATAAATTTCAATTAATCCTTGTAAATTCACACCTGCTTTGAATTTCATATATTACACTTGCGGTCCAATACCCCAATGATTTAACAAAATCACTTCGCTGAAATTTGTCTTCTTTAAACCAGAAAGTACAACAAAGTTATATTGAACACGTATTAGCTTAGTGCTGTTCCCTAGCTGCTGTATCAATAGAAGTATGTGCAAAAAACAAGGTGTTCAAAACATACAACTGGAACGTTATAGGGAAACAGTGGGCTAGTATTTTCCGAATTATGCCACTAAATAAGAAAAGCGAAACCCTTTTGATGTCATACGCAGTAAAAATTTTTTCTCCTCAAATTTCCATATTTAACCGCAACTACCCCAACATATTTTTTCTTTTAAATTTCAAAACACGTCTTCCTTTATGTGAACTAAAAGCTAACGAAACTAGCGACATTTTATCAAAAATCCTAGAAAGTCTTCAATTTATATGCAATCTTCTTTAGCTGTCGGAAAATTCGTACTTACTAGAAAATTGTAATTGTATGTTGCTTCTATATTAAGCAGCATAAAATAATCCTAATTTTAAATAATACAGGAAGATATTTTGAATTTAATACTATTCGCGATGTAAAAATGACGAGTGTTGTTCAACATAGGAATCAGATTCACATCGGGTTTGGGATTTAATGTAGATATTTAAAGGGTGAGAACAAAAAAGGGTGTTACGAAGTATATGAAACGTGATGCAAGAGACACCATATCTAGGACTTGTACGGAATAAAGGGGCTTGTTCACAGCACCACTAGCACGTGAGCACTCTAAATTTTATTCTGGGATTTCTGAGCTTATACTACATCATCAATGCTTCTTTTTTATAGACCACGAGTACATGTTTTTATCAGAAAATCTAAGGAAATTCACATTTAATTTCAATCAACTCAGCCAAGCATCTCTAGATTTTTTTTTTTTCACTTTTAGGTAGAAATCACATAAATGAATTCGATTTCCCGATTTCAAGCAGATTTCTAGAAGACCTTCCACAAAATTACTCTAACAAAAATTTTATGAAACATAATTAAAATAAAACTTAATACATTTACTTTGATTGATCTACAAAACACACTCGATGGTCAGAAGTTGGAATTCGCAGGAGTAGTGCTGCATGTATGAATAAGCCCTCTTATTCCGCATGTCTCAACTGAAACGGATCATTACGCATAGCATTGTAAACGCTAGCCATAAAAGTTGTATGTGTATTTATAAATTTTCAATGATCAATCTGAAGTACGCAATTGCGAAAAGAAGCCGTTTTAAATTCGCTTTAGCATGAAAGCAAAATCTCCAATTCCTTCATAACTCCATGATGTATTAAAATTTTACAAAATATTTTCCATGTATTTGAAAACCTTCGAGGACTCAAATAATACAAAAAAAATTTCAATTATTTTTCAAAGTGGTAAAACTATTCTTACTTTCACATTTATCAACATTAGCTAATTCAATTATCCAAAATTAGTCACAATACTTTAGTAAAACTCTAATAATGCCTGAAGAGAAAATTGTTATATTCTTTGTTAATTTCAATAGCCAAAAGGTGAAAAAGCAGCATTCTTAAAATTCTTTCCAAAACTGTACAAACGCTTTTTTTGATTTAAGCACATATATTTTTAAAAAATCTGATTTTTCTTGTGAAAGTTAACAAAATATGCGTCGAACAAAAAAATTTTAAAAAATCATATGGTGGGCTGAGCATGAGGACTTAATTTTTTAGATATATTTTAAATATAATTAAATTAAATTGTCTGAATTTATATTTTTCTCGAAAAGAAGAGTAAATGTTATTTTGTTGCAATCATTTTTTATGATCTTATACATATGTACCCATTCTAATCAATTCAAACAATTGACTACATTTTCTTAGCACGTAAGGTAAATATACTTTTCCAGTTTACATTCAAAATAAAATATGAATTCTAATTTTAGCAAACTAAGAGTCAATTTAAACAGAAAATTTACATTGAGCAACTGCTTTAAATTTGAATTTGTTTCTAAACACGGATAAATTTACTTGCCTTCAATTCTTCAGTAGATGGAATTCATAAATTGATATTTGTAAGAAAAATAACAAATTTATTGAAATCATATTAAAATTACTTAGTAAAATAAAAGTGTTGGTTTGTAATTCTCCATGGGAGAATGCTCTACTCCATAAAAGGCCAAGTTATATCCGGCAATCCAGAAGCGGAAGTAATGTGTATATTCCAGAGATAAATTTACTGAAAGTTGCATTTAATGAAGGCCTATACAAAACAGGCGACATCAATTTGTGGCCCAAAAACAGAATATAACATAAGAATAATATATTGTAAAAAATATACGCCGAATAATAAATTATAAGGTATCGAGGCGGGCATCGACAGATTTTAGAATGCAACAGTTTCGATTTGAATAATTTCGCGGCACAAGATCAGTGCTATGCCATTACCTTGAGATTGGTCCTGAACCCATAAATACATATATGTACATACGTGCATCTAATTGCTTGACAAAGAGACTGATCCGTCCCGACATAGTTGCCGGCCGCTATTGTTGCATATTAATGCAGCGCCGCGAATTACTTGCTATCAGAATAACTACACAAAATGTTCAGCATTTTAAATTACAAACTATGGCGCTATGGATAATGAAAATCAACAGCCACGCAATGAGGAAATGCATTTGCGAAACCAGCACGGACACGGGTTCTTGTCCCAGGATTTCGGGGAATATCGGGAGCCTCTGCATGCATCCGCTCTACGTGACATTCGATAGAGTGCCCAGACGGGTTCGTGATTTCTCAAAAGTAAATCGCCTCTGCATAGATCATAATTCACAATCATAATCATAAAACTACTCGTCAGCGAATATTCCAAACAGGCGACTTTGTTTGCACTGGGTCCAGTGTTTGCGAAAATCTTAGTCCTAAGCGTGAAGAAAAATGAAAAAAAGTAGATTCATCTGTCGTCAGTAATTTTTTTTCTCTCTTCCACTGCAGACCGACTTGTTTGGACAGAATATCCTCCACATCACGCACCCCGACGACCATCAGATGCTGAAGAAGCAACTCATCCCCACAGACGTTGAGAAGCTCTTCGACATCCATCCGGAAGATGATTCCGGGGAGCCCAGGCCCAGAACACAGGAGGAGGAGGACGAAATTGATAGAAAATTGCGTGAAGACAAGCGACTATTCTCTGTAAGGTAAGAATTGTTTTTGAGTTTTATGAACGTGCAGCAAGAAAACTGTACTTGATTAATGCGAGCAATAATGCAACTATGCAGTCGTAACTGGAACTCAGTAGAGTGCACTTTTCTACTTTCGTAAAAGATTTTTACCAGTCCAATTTACCTGAGTCAGGCCAAGGTGTAAGCAGGAAAACGACCAAGACTTCGGGACAAACAGTTATCCAATCCATTTCC
Source organism: Proctacanthus coquilletti (assembly GCA_001932985.1). NCBI lineage: Eukaryota > Metazoa > Arthropoda > Insecta > Diptera > Asilidae > Proctacanthus > Proctacanthus coquilletti. The sequence continues at coordinate 28,369 of MNCL01000191.1, read as the reverse complement.
GTGTAATATGAAGTTCGACGAGACCCTTACTTCATTTTCTCCCAAACTGTAAACAATATTTCAATATTGAATTTCGTTAAGTAAGTTCATCTATTTATTAGCTTTTTCCTGTTACTAAGCACTTTCCATATTTTCGACTTCGCACATTTTTCCATTTTTCAATAAATAGTACTTTAGTTAATTTTGAGACCTATCTTACGTGTAATTTAACCTGTCGCGTAATTTGAACCTCTCTGGAAGGCAAATCTGAATCTAACAAGAAATTTGGAAAAAGGAGGGGTAAAAAATTTACTATTAATTTTATTGGGATTAAATTCCTTGTGGGAATTGAGGTCCAAATTAATGCCTTACTTCTTGATATCGAGTGAGACTCGTATTCACGCACGTATAAAACTTTGAAGCAATCACCAAGGCATATAAACAAATAAGATAGCGACATTTGCAGCTATAAATTATGTATTAAAACAAATTTTATTGTACGAAAGGGAAAAAAATCAAGAAATAAGTGCTTCAACAGTGAAATCAAAAAGATCTCATTTTTATGGCTGTATTCGTTTTTATTGCAATAAGCACTTTTTAGGGTACTTTGTGAGGATATATAAAAGAAATTAATATTTTATATCTTGTACAATTTTATTAAAATCACCAAGGAAAATTGCCTAAGAGAATAAAATAACCTACTAAAGCTAACCAACTAAATATTTTTTCTAACAAACATGGGCAAATGTGAAATCGTTCTTTTTTCTACTATTACAGAGTACATTCGCTTTATGTTATATTTTCGAATTATATAGCTCTTCTTTTTTCACCAAAGTATATCATTATCTTAACATAAATATCAAAACTTAGTAAAAACAGTTTTATTGCCATTTGAAAAGACATTGTACTTTATCGATATATGTACAATCCTAAGATTTTTTTAATTTAGAACGAATTGATCGGGTTTTCTTGTCTACTTAATGAACTACGAAGATATATCCTCAAAACAAATAAATTGTTATCTTAAATAACTTTTGTGATATCAATGGCGCCAGCTCAAAACATTTGTCTTTAGAGAAGCACGTTCACACTTTGACGAGCGCTTGAAAACACACACGGTCACTTTATATCTCCTATAACATTGAAAGTGTTTGAAATTCGTCGATAACATTTCTCTGTGATGTTTTAAAGATTTTCAGAGTTCCATTCGACTCAAAGATACAATTAAATAACTGATTTTGCATTTGTTTATTAACAAATAGAAAAACCAATAACAAATAAATCTACAAAACTTTACTTTTTTTGTGGGATCAAAATAGGTGATTATACAATTGATGTATTCCAAATTTAAATCTTCAAACGATTCTGCTAAATAAAATTTTTGAATAATCCTAAGCTGTGTTTTTCTGGTACTCTTTAGAATCTATAGAAAACTTATAAATAAATATAAATAATAAGTTAAAAATATGACTTATAAACACATAAATTATAAAGTATAGATTTGGTATAAAAGTCTTAAGTATAACAAAGATATTCTTTAAAAGAATGTTTTGTAGATCGCAGAAAATATGTTTTTTTAGAATATATTTTAGGGTGTTTCTCTAACCATAACTACTTGACAACAGCGCATTTCATTTCTCCCAGATAATTTTTTAAGAGTCACTTCTTTTTACGTTAAAGCTGTAGTTTTAAGTTTTTTCTTGCCATAGTACTATATCCGGTTAATGAAAACCATAGCTGATATGAACAAATAAATTGTATTCTAAAATTTATTACATACCTTCACTATTAAAACAATCAAAAAATTTAACATTTGGTATGGAAGTCCTTCATAAACTCTAATACGATAGTATAAGTGCCTTTTCTTTGAATGCTAATAGAACGGAGAGAATATTTTCGAACTTAATCGTGGCTTATTGCCCCTTTATATTTTAGCTAAAAACAAAAGTTTCCATTCGATCCATTTTATTAATTGAAACAACATGGCACTATTTTCCCAAGCTGTTTAATAATTTAAAAAATAAAACGTTGACGATATTCGAAGATTCTTTTACTAAAATAAACTCACATAATTACATATTTTTAAGAACTAACTTAAAAAATCTGAATTTTGTATGACTTGCTCAACATAAAAATCACTGTTGACTCGTGTTAAAAGTTTATCTTATATAACTGGAGGCCCTATTACCGAACATATCGGAGCGAAATTTGGCATGCGTATACTTTGGATCTATATCTCGGTTAAGTTCGTAATCGGCCTATTGGTTTCAAGTGGTGTTCAAAATTTTTGATAGGGCTAATCTAGCTCTACAACTTTGACCTGATGAAAACTAGAGAGCGAAATTTGCCTTTCCGTCTAGCACCCGCCTTCGGGGCACTTTTTTTAAGTATGCTGTACAAACATAAATTAAATATACTAAACGAATTATTCACTTTTCAAGAGTTGAGACAGATTTAAAGTCATACTGATATTTCCAATTTCCAATTAAATCTCATAGCCATTCGAAAATTTGCCACATTTTATTGCAATTTATTATCCTTATTGCTTTTCAGATGTATTGTCACTTCATTTTGTAGGCTTTCTAGCAATATTGAAAAATTTATTATTCCGTAGAAACTCAATTCAGTTAGCGTCATTTCCATTAGACTTCGAGCAGGAAAGGCCCTGCGATCTAACTTCATTCATAGGAATTCATTAGCGACTATAAATAGCACTAAATAAATTCCTCCGTCTCCTGCCCTTTAAGAATACAGGAGCCTCTACGTAGCAATACCGCTGAGGGGTCTTTGAAATTATTTTCCACAGGTGGATACTCCGTGAATTTTATTTAAACAGACTCTACGTAATCATTCGTGTTGGCTCGTGCAGCTAAAATTTTGAATCAATTTATCCCGTGCTAGGAATCAACAACCGCACAATCTGCGCTCTTTTGTGCTACATTATATTATATTTTTGCTATTTCTCCTCGCAACCGCCTTAGGGCAGAGCCCAACGTCTTTAATTGACTGCACAAGGATCTCTGACCAATTTAAATTTGTCATTATTTTCCATTATCCACAAGCGAGCGAAGAGTAATTTTGCCATTTTTCTGATTTTCTGCCCTTTGCTTCTGCAGACTGGCACGAGCTGGACCTCGGTCTGAACCCACTACGTATGAATTGGTCCAAATTGACGGATGTTTTCGCCGAGCAGACTCTGCACCCAGGGGGGTCAAGACGAGCACTTTTCCGTCCGGGCTGCAGTTGATAAGGCGGGCACGAGGAAGGGATGATTCAATACCTCTGCACACGATCAGTGGCAACGACATTGTAAGCCTGGTTTCCTTTGCAGTGCGAACCTATTTAATATTGTTCACTTCTTTTCTGGCACGTATCCTAGGTCCTTGTGGGCTTGGCTCGAGTCATCAAGCCGCCAAAATGCGACCGATTGTTGGAACCGAACCACGGTGAATATCAAACTCGCCACCTGATCGACGGAAGGATCATCGAATGTGATCAAAGAATATCGCTCATTGCTGGGTATATGACAGAGGAGGTAAATGGTCTATCGCCATTCACTTTCATGCACCAGGATGATGTCCGATGGGTCATCGTAGCGCTAAGGCAAAGTAAGTATCTAGAATTATGGAATTAGTAGTATAATGCGTTCTTAAGACCAGTAAGTATTATAGAAGTGAAATTAACTTGTTAATAACACTCAAAATAACATAGGCATTCGAGATTTTCGTAGTATAAGAATAAGATTCCTCTTTTTACCGCTTTTCAAAATATTTGGCAAAGTATATAAACGTGTAAAACAAGCCAAAAACGTATTGCAAACGAAAGCATTAGTATCAATCTCTTTTTGCTTAACGAAATGTTTATTTTAAACTTCAATCTTTTACAAATAAAATGAAACGATTGATACTAATTTACATAATTTATTTTTTAAATAAAAGCAATTATCGATAATCTTTATGGAAGTAGTCTTCTTACCACTCAGAAAATAATATTCTTTTTAGAATACATCTTAAACTCTCTTTTACAAAATTTCAAAAGTCTGAGTGCAGAGATCTAGATTTTTTCATAGAGCTCCTAAATGTTAATAAGAAAGATTGCACTCGTGGTATCGGAATTTATGGAATTAATGGCTTACAAAATATGAAAAAAGTTACTTATTTCGCATTTTAAGTCCTGCTTTATGATTGAAATCGTATAGACTACATAAGATAGTAATGCAAACTTAACAAGCGAGCCAAGATCGTAATAAATCTGATAAAATTAGTACAATTCTTCCTGTCCTTGAATCAGAATATTAAGGAATTTCTAATTAGGTTTGTTTTAACTATAATCCTAATATTTAAAATATGGCCCGAAATTAAAACTTAAAGTCGGAAATCTGATGTTCATCTTTAGAGCAGAACTTTTATCACGAGTGTGACTCGTCAAAAAACGACACCCTTCAGAATTCGTTAAAAAAATTGTTAAACCCCTAAAATTATAAATTATAACTTATTATTAAATAACATATAACAATTATCTTAAAGATTAACATAATTTGCTGCATCAATTTATTAAAAAGTTCTTAACAAAGAAAATAGGAATATTATTTTTAAAGTTACAACATTTTAGATTCATTCACAGATTACGAATCTGAAATGAATGAGAATATCCCATCGGCTACAAATTTTAAATAAATGAAATAAACTCCGACCTAATCCATTCCTAAAAAGTTTTGAAAAGAAATAAATAATCATAGCTACTCAGGAAGAATTTTTATGCAATATTATATTCGAATATAATACTATTATATTATTCCTAACATATTTATTTGTGTATAGTGTTATAATATTTAAATATTTATACTAGAATCATTCTTCATTCATTTAACTCTTTGTGGCAACTTTTATTTTTAGTGTATGATTGTAACAGCGAATACGGCGAATCATGCTATCGCCTTTTGACTCGAACTGGAGAATTCATCTACCTTAGAACTCGAGGGTATATGGAGATAGACAAGAAGACCAACGTGGTGCGAACATTTTTGTGCATAAATACGTTGCTTAATGAAGAAGAGGGCAAGCGGCGAGTGCAAGAAATGAAAAACAAACTGACAGTAATAGTGAACACAACAATACCGCCATCCACACCGACTATAGATGCGCCGGCGGCAGAAAACCCTATCCAGTTAGAAAAGGCGATTATTTACCTGATACAAAATCTACAAAAGTCCGAGGAAGAGGAGGAAGATGACACGGAATCCAGGGTCTCGAATCCTGAGTCAGATAGTGATGGAAACCGACACGTTAAGTCTCCGCCGCTTGCACTTATTCCGCCCAAACCGTCAAGCATAAAATCGTCAATATCAAAAAGTGTGGACGTAGTTAATATTACTGTAACAAGAACCTTGCGCGCACACCAAAGAAGCCCAGCTCGGATTGAAGAGATTCACAGTCCGGAAGGGACTAGTGACAAAGTTTCGAACCAAACCAGACCATCAGTGCTCCAGAAGAGCAGTTCGTCGACTATAGAGCCTAATGGATTTAAGTCCAAGGAAGACAGGGGAATGACCTCACCTTCAAGTAGAACTACCTTGCCGAAGCCCTCTAGTAATTCAGAAAATAGAGTGCCTCCGCTTCCTAGTTCTAAGGGGTATTTCGATTTGGATACACAAAGCCCGACACGAACTTCACAGAGCGGTAATTCTGCTAGCCCGACAAGATTTCCCTTCCCTGCTACCAGTGTGCTGAAGAGAACTCGAACTACTAGCGACGAAGCTGGAGATGAAATCATAAGCGAGCCTAAACGAAGAACAATTGAAATAGAGAAACTGTCCTTTCTGGATTCCAGCATGCAAGACTCTTCTGACCCTAGCACAGGTAGAAGTAAATTGACTCGTAAGTTTTCCCCACAATGACAAATTCTATTCAGTAGATTTAAGCCAAGTGCTCGCTAACTCCTTTGTGGAGATAGACGAGTCGCTAAACCACATCGATAACGTAGTGAGTCAGCTGCAGGACCAACGTAACTCATTTCCAGTAGATCCTACTTCACAACATCAAATAGAAGAGATATTGGTAGGTTGACTTCAAAGTAGCGTTTAGAGGATAGTAAATTAAATGTTTTTCAAATCAGGAAGAGCGACTAGAACAGCAAGAGATGCTGGAGAACATCAAGAACGAGTATGAAGCCCACATCCACAGAGTTACGGACCCGGATATTTTAACGATCGCCGAGACCGATTCCTGCCCTCAGGAAGAGTTGAAGCCGAGATAAAATTAATTTGCCCCACGTGTTATATCCACTGTAGCCCTGTCCCAGTCACAATGGTTGCGTCAACAACTTTAGCATAAATATTACTATTTCACTGCTGGTCAGTTCGCGCATTCGATGGACGAGGTCACCATGGCCTTCCGCCGCACTTCGAGAGTTAACACTGGGGCGGTAGTCGTAATTATATTTCTAATTAATACTGCAATTTTACTACTACTGTTAAGTTTCATAGACACTATAAGCTGAAGTTATTTTTACTGAGCTAAATAAGAGCGAGCGTTAAAAGTAACAGGCCTTTTAGTGAGTGCTAGCAGGGGGTTTGGATGTTGTTGCGTTTTAGTAGCTATTTTTGTGTTTCATCGACTTTGTTGGAAGGTGTTTTCTCCTATCGTTTTCACGTGTTAAACTAGCCAATATTGTTGCCTTTTTTTTTTTTGTTCAAATATTTCGTTTGCAAATTTTGTTAAAGAATACAATTAGAAGAAATGTGTAAAAGCCATTTCATAAGACTTTACCCCTTTTTATATCTCTTTGCAATTTTTTCAACTGAAATTATTAAGCGTTATCACTTCTCTCTTCACTCACTATTCATCCTTTAGTCCACCCGATCATTAGTAAGAAACACTACAACAGGTTGTTACCTTTTATAAATTTATTCATAATTCAGCAAACAAGCAAAATTAATTGAAATTTTTGGATTCAAGCAAAAGCTGATGATGGAATATTGACTATCTTTATCCTTTCCCTCTGCATTTTATTATAGCGTATACAGATTATTGTAAATTAGATCTGGAGTGATGAAAGTAAGATAGTGATTGCGAAACGGAGGCACTATGATGTTTTGTTTTAATTCATATATCGTATGTAAACACCATTTTATACTTCTCTGAAAAAGCTACAAAGTTTCGATTTGTAATGCGAAAATTGGTAATTTTTGAAGATTAAGTAATCTATCCAACTACCTACAAATTTGGCCATTTTAAGATAAAATTTTCCACAGTTTAAAAATATACCTTAACTTCTTTTCCAACGATCCCAAGTGATGAATATATCAGAAAAAGCACAAATTTTCACTTACTATCTTTTTCCCCAATTTTAAACTGTTTATGAACTAAATATAAATTTTAGAAAATAGCAAAACTTGTTGACAATCAAACACGATTGACTTCGACGGCTATTTAGATAGATTCATTAATTATTATTGGAACTAATAACAAGAAAGTGAAAATGATGCTGAAGATCACAACGCTTTTCTATAGATAACATCATCAAAACGATAATAAACAGCCAGGATCAATAGTGACAAGTTTTCGGTCCAATTATTAAAAATACTCTTCGCTGTTTTTATTTATCACGGTAATTATATTTCGTTTTAAAACCAACGACGCATTATAAACTTAAAAATAAAAGTAGACTGCATTTTCAGATGTGTAAAAATACATCATCTTTCCTGGCTACTCCTTCCTCTTTATCGAAAGTATGATTTGGTTGTACAAATCCCCAAAAAACAGAGTCAACGTTTAAGTTTCGTGACGTGCAGTAATATTTTTTAATTTTAGCAATTTACCCTGACGCTACATACAACGAAAATCATTTCAAGACAATGTCTTTAGCCAGTCGGTAAGTAAAGTGTATTTACTTTTATAGTATTATTTTTATACTAATTTTTCGCATAACAGATTAACAAATTTGCTGAAGACAAAAGTCATAACTACGTCATTCGAATTCCTTAAAATTTTACATTCTTACTTTCGAGGTCGAGCTCAAATTTGTTCGAGTAGAAAAAGAAAGGATATTTAGGTTATGGTCAAAATATCTTATTTTTGGGCTTTTTAAATAAAAGAAATTACATCAATTAATATTTTACCGATGCTTTATGTATTTTAAATTTAGAAAGGATTTATGTAAAACGAGTGTAAAGCTTTTGAGCCAAATTAGAAATTTTTAAAAAGATAAAAACTAACACTTTTACAAAAACATTTATACAAATCTGAAATTGAAATCAAAGTAAAAAATCGAAAATGGCCTGGGAATGTGTAGATAATTTAGTTCTGAAAAAAGGATATTAAAGATGATTAAGATAAAGTAATAAAATTCACTATTTTGAGAAAAATGTAAAATGCACGCTTACAAATTTAAGCGAATAATTTGTTATTTTTCAAACTGCACGTTAAAGTATTTACTTCTATCCAGGCCACGAAAATCTGCAGTTGAAAAATGTCTAATCCCTTAATAAAAAATCCAAAACTGCATACTGTTTTTTTTTTGGCAAATTTATGTTTCAATTTGAGTAACCGTTTGGAAGACCAATTTTAATCGAAGACGACTTTAGTCAGACAAACGCAATTCGATAATTTAAGGAATTAAAAATCTAATTCTGGGACAAATCAACAGTGTTTTGATAATTAGACGAAAATTGTCTTTAGAAATTTTCAAAAACCAGATATTTGTAAAGATCTAAGTGTTTAATAATTAGTTAAAAATACCAACAGTAATTTACGAACTTTAAAAAACTTTAAGCTGATGAAATGAAACGGTCTTCAACTGAATAATTCGTCGGGAAATGTAACGTTTTTCTAAATAAATTATCGAGGAAATTCCGGGGAATAAATTTTCTATTCCCCAGAAAAAAACAAATATAGCTAAAATGCGTTTCGCAATTAAACTGTCAGGTTTTAAGATTCTCTCTATTAAATTTTCACCAATCACAATTGTGAAATTTTATTGTTTTAATACTAGTCTAAAGTGATTTCATGTTACGTTTTCACATGGCCTTGTTGTATATTAGTGAATAAGAAAAAAACTACAGTGCGAATGCCAACTTCGTACAACGCTCGCTGGATATTTTTGCAGAACAAGGTAAATTTACTAATAACATTTTCCTTCGATCGATTTTTTCAGTTTACTTTAAGCATGAGATTGTAAGCTCTTGTCCTTTAACGCCTTGAAAACTTTGTAGGTGCTTGAACTTTGACTGGAAAAAGGAAACAAAAAGAAGGAAAAATGTGTTTTTATTTTTAAAAATTGGCTTTAATGTTCAATTACTTGTGCTATTCAGGTTTCTCTAAAATTTTGTAAAGGAGTAGGCCCAAATAGCTGTAGAATTTTATAAAGACGTAAAAAGAAGTTATAGTGCACACAAATTCAAAGTCCCATATTACTGTCGATTTATACGGCAGATTGTTGAGTGTTGAGGATTTCGTAAATAAACAAGGGTTCCAATTTGGCTTCTGTGCTAGGAAATTTAGGATTAAAGATGTTTTTTTTTGTATCTTAATTAGTAATTTCATCAAAATTAAACGATGTCGGCATACATTATTTTAAAACCTCATCCCCGGGGCTCCAGTGCGTGTAATATGAATCTTCTGTACGGCGCCCTTTAACCGATAAGCTAATTTCATTTAAAACAATTTATTTAGAAAATTTGAACGATATTAAAACAATTAAGAATTAAGTTTAATTGAAAATATGAAAAACAATTGCATACTAAACATATAACAAATGGGATTTAAATTAATCGTAAACCGGTGTTCCGGTTCGGTTTGATGTAAATAAGGCATAAGTAACGACCTAGGTGTAAGGTGAAGCTGAAACTTTTGCTGTTTTCAGAGTTGAGCAGAAATTCCACATAGAGAAATATTGCTACCTTTATATTTTCATAGCCATAAGCTGTTTATTCTTCTACTTTGTATTTATATGAAAGAAAAAAATGAATAAAAAATAAAACACTACACAAGGAAGTTAAGGAATTGTTTAAATTGTAAAAAGAATTAGTGTAATCTTCGTAACCTAAGAGAGATTAACATTGTTACATTGACAGGAATATATTCAGCATAAAAGCAGATGAACTATTTCTATTATTGTACTAAAACTTACAGAAAGAGAATATTTTTTAAACGAAAACAATATTATACAGAAATTATGATGTCCTACTATTTAAGTAAAAAAACTTTAAAGACTGCCCGTGAATCGTTAATTATTTTACAATTTAACAATTTTCGATTAAATGTACTGACAAGATACACGAAAATAATATAAACTCCGATAAAAAAAACAAACTTACATATTTTGGAGGAAAGTTGTGAAATACAGAGAATTATCAGAAAATTGTTCGTTGTGTGGTTTTTTTAACTAGTTTTAAAAACTCCATATAATTATTCTCCAAACACTAAAGTTACAGCCTATTAGTTCTTAATTTCGATTTCCTCGTCCTTATTGTTGTCTGTTGGGGGCTTAATTTTATTTAACAGCATTTTTTGGATACAAAGTAAGATTGTAGAAGACTCATAGACTCTCCATATACACGAGGTATATTGACGCTATTAAAAGGATGGTGTGGGCAATTTTTTAAAATAGAAAAAAGTCGGTTAGGTACTTTAAGTAGTTTTGAGTAGGAGTCAGTCTGCCCCAGCCAAGAGAAGAGTGAAGATGTGAAACTGAAACAGCAAATTTAAAAGTGGAGAACCAATTTCAGCTTTCTAAACTAGATAAGAACGCATTCGGTAAGTATGAGACAAATTCTAAGTATAATGCTGGAATTTTTTCCGTTGTTGTTTTGTCTGCTCGCTCCTACATTACGCAACTGCACTACTGCAGGTAGGAAACTTATCGTTACACAGCTCTAAGAGAAACTTAATACTATAATATAAATAATTTTTGCCAGTTTTTATGTATACTCACAATTATTCGAAAAACCCTCGGATTAATTTGGATAAAGACTTTTTTATAGTTTACTTTATATATGTTTCTTTTATTTAAACACATTACTAGAACTTTATTTGCTGGTCTATGATAAAAGTATTTTATAAGGTCTCGCTACTAGAAAGGATAAGGTAATTTTAGGGATGAATCGTAGGTCAAAAGTATTAGCTGAAATATAGGATATTAAATGAAAACTAATAAAATATGGAATCTTATTATTACAATTTTGGCATGCTACATAATAGACTCCACGCAAAAAATGTTCTCCATTGCGTGGTGAATCCAGGGCACCATATTTCTAGTGTTGAGTGGACTTAATTTGATAAATAATATACATAATCTGAAACCGATGTTTGTCGATAAGAACGAGTGATGGTACGGAACTGTTAATGCGCGAATCTGACTGTTATTTGGCTTTTATTTACAGACTTACATCGGTCAATTGCCTACCTGTGTAACAGATGATTACCTTGTAGATTAATACCTGAGTGTTCACATCGTAAGGATGTGGTATACACAAAACAGCAGTACATAGCACTTCTTCAATCCTAAGAATATCTAGTAGTCTCTATCCTGCCCGCCATGTCACACTCATCGCAACTTTGAACTATTTTAGTTAATGTTATAAATCTAAAGAAAATTCATTAGGTGTACGCAAGTTCAAGGGTTTTATATGACCCTTGTTTTGTTTTATTCTTGCTACATAATAATTTTTCTTTACGGTAGTAAATAAATAGGGGACTGGGTGGGCTAACAAATAGGCAGAAAAAATCTCCATATACATGTGTAAGCCAACCGCCGAAACTAATCTAAGAGAAAAGGTTACATCGGAGATTAAACAATAGACGCAGCCACGTACCTCACACAAAAATTCTCCAAAAATAGAGACTTTAATAAAATAATAATAAAAGTGTTTCATGGCGGAAGTTTTTGAGTTGTGAATTTCATAAAAAATGTACCTTAATACAAACACCAATTGATGAACACATTGGAAATTAGTAAAACACAATAAGTTTTATTTACAAGATTTATTTAAATACTTCTTGAATTCTCATTAATAAGAGAAAATTTAATTAATAAAAAAGTAACAAAGACCAGTAACTAATCATGTGAGCACATTTTGTAAAAACAACAAAAGGAAATACATATATTTTTACAGAATAAACAGACCACAAAGTTAAATACAAATCTAGAATATCTTTAATGTAAACGACGTAAAAAAATAATATTTAATTATCATTAAACCCAATTATAATTTCGGGAGTGGATAGCACACTTAGTATACAGAGAATCGCACAGATTTCGACTTTATATAAATTTCCACCCTGACTATAATTCTTTCGTATCAAACTCCCAACTCTTCCTCCCTATCTACAAAGTCCTTCCTTTAATAACAATCTTATTTCAAATACAATATTAATAATTCAATATCTTTAAGCTTCGTCAGATCTTCATATGCTTTGCTTCATTAAACAAATGCATTTTTCTATCAAGAGAAAAGAGGAAGTTCGGTGGATACTTCCCAAATTTGCGTCTATGTTATTTTTATTATCTTTACTGGATAAATCGTTAAAACTACAAAAATATCTTTATATCTTTTTTCGAAACGAACGTGTGTTTTCTTTACTTCTAACCTGTTGTTTATTTTGTTCTATCACTTCAAGTATATCAATATCATTTTTCAATCTTGAAATTTACGCAAAAACTTTTAGATGAATGCATATTTCAAACTAGATAAGTATACATTTCGAAAAGAGTCCACTGTTTACGCAAATTGCCCCTTATACCTTTGCATTTTGGTCCGAAATCTAGAAAAAAAGACAAACAGTAGCTGCCGTACCTTCTACACACCCTATTCCCCTTTACAACTTGTACAAAGATGGGCTTATAAAGGACTACCTTCACCCAAGGGTCCAATTTTAAAATAAGAATGGAGAAGTGTACGATAACGATTCAAAACAAAAGCTACGATATTCAGGGATTAGAAAAAATATAAATTATAACATTAATAGAATCAGTGAAAAATATAATTTATAAGAATTTATATTTTGTGATAAAGTTTAGGGATAATTTCTGTCTACAAGCATACTCCGTTCTTTAAACTCAACAGAATTTGTTTCTTTTTTTAAACTTCGGACCAGGTTTTTGTCTGAATTGAATAACGTCTAAGTCATCCTCCCGGCACAAGGCACAATATCAATTAGATACCTCTCATCTAACACAAAACACTATGCGTAAACAGACGAGGTCGAAAAAATCCAGAAACGGTTTCACTTTTTTTGTAGTATTATTGAAATAATTCGTTTATAATACCATCTTGCCCAATTGGCCGTAGTTCCGAATGGTCCACTCTTCTAATGAAACCAGACAAAGTCGAGACTTCTGCTGGAAAGATTCTCATCGCCTTACATGCGTACGAGAGATTGTACATGACACTTGGTGTCGGCACTTAGTCTAGGAAGCAAAGAAAATGCAGTCTCACTTTGCTTCACCACTATTTGTTAGACAAGACTAATCCCACTGATCTAAAATCCTGCTAAATAATTTAACTTTTTTGAGTAAAACTTCAATCTAGATAAGATTTTTTTAAAAACCAATGAGTTAAAAAGAGTCTAATTAATAGTTACAATACTTTAATCGAACATCCAGGGGTTAAATACTAGAACATATGTCAGTTGTTCGCAAGCCCTTTTTTCGTTTTTTTCCAGATTGACCGAAATTTAAAAGAAAAAAATTATTGGCGTAAATATGAATTCAGAAAATTATAACCTTAAGTTTGGTCTGAATTCAAAATGCGTTATATGCGGAAACAAAATCCACCAAATCAGGAGAAGTGGTCAAGTAGTTCCGAACAATATGGAGGGATTTATTATAAACATTTAATAAAAAAACAGCATGTCTGGAGATCTGACTTGAAAGAATCCTGCGAATTCGAATTATTTGAATCATCGAATTTCTTGTTTGAAGATTGTAAAGATTTTTGTATCCATAAAAGTGATTGAAGAGTTTAGTAAGACAAGAACACTGCTCAGATTTTAAACGAGTCATCACACTCACTGAGAAGGAAAATGAAATTATGTAAAAACGTAATTAACATAATTCAACATTTTTATTTCTTTAATCTTACTTCAGGAGGCAAGTACTATGTGTTTCAAAAATTAGCTGCACAATTCATTACTTCCAGCAACAGTGCGTTTTCTTTAATAAATAGTTTATTCCTCACTGGAATGTCGTATAATGAACTCTGTTCTGGATTCCCTACAAACACGAAGTGAGTATTTGTACAAAGGGTTTGGACTTTTCTAATTTCCATAAGGCATGAACATTTTGAGTTCCTTTGAATTTCGACTTCGTAGGTTATTCAGAACTCGTCAGCGAAATAAAGAAAGCTGAAACTACCATTTTCAGTCGGATTTAACAGATCAGGACGCAGGAGCATTTTATTATCCCTTTGTAGGTTATTTAATAAAGTGCTTTACAATAGATGTGCTTATCGAAGATATTTGAACAGAATAAATGCTCGTAATTATGCATAACAAAGCCGTCTGTTTTTTTTTTTTAAATGCTTTACATGTCAATCTAATCGGCTGTTAAATGCAGAAAGGATTACCCCCGCTTTGCGACTACAACAGAACGAAACGGCTTAAAGACAGATCCCGAATATTTTAGACATGATTGTCCATTGTGCAAAATCCAAACAAAACTTGAAGGGCAAAGTAAATAGGACGAAATAGAGGGTAATACTGGAGTATTATACCGCATCAGTAAATAGACAGAATTAATATTGTCATTTTGGATTACATATTGCTGAAATAACACGTTCATGTTTCGGTTATAAATGCGCAGGCGATTATCTCATTATAGAATTAGCCTCAGCATGTAAAGACCTATCACGACCAACTCCTTACTATTAAAGCTTATCTACATTATAAAAGTCTTAGGTTGCTTGCTATACTTAGGTTTTACTCGATATAGATGTCCTCGATCGGATATGCCGTCTCAATAAACTTTTGATAGAACCTTTGGAATGCTCGTCTAGAAAAAATAAAAGATGTTATTTTTACTATTGCTTCAAGAAGAAATGTTATCATTTTATGCTCGCCTTACCCTACGGCCTCCGCCACTGGTCTTGTAGACTCAGAGCCTTTAAAGACGTGGCAGGCAAAACGCTGAACTGTTGGATGCTTTGTTATGAACCCAATGTACCTGTGATCCCGAGGATGAAACGCGCAGAATGAAACGTTTTTGAGCGAGTAGAAATAGTCTATGCAGGGTTTCTTCTCCTTTTTATTCTATATAAAATTTAAGTTAGAATATTTTAAACGTGATACGAGTATGGAATAAAGACTAAGCTTTTTTTATAAAATAATTGTCATTATCAAGGCCCATCGTTTAGATATTTTTGGATATTAATTTATTTCACCATCGATGGAATAATATCAAAAATTAAATAAAATAAAAAGCAAAAATCTACAAATGCTCTAAGTGCATCTTGTATCTATTTGTTGACATTATTCTCCCTCTAGCTCTTCGAACTTTCTGAATCTAACCTTAAGTATGTCAAATGAGTTTGATGTCATCTGCCCAGGTGTTCAAAATTGCTACTTCAAGTTTACAGAGATGTTGCGAATCGTGGAGTCCAGACCCAACCATTCTTTTTTTCGAATACCGACCCCCACTAGCTAAGCAATAAGGCACCAGAAAGTATCAGGTCGAACATTACCATGCATAAATAAAAAATCGCCGCTACCATTGAACCCCACGTACGTCATTATGTTTCTGGGCACTTTCTGCGGGTTCAAGAACAATGACCAGCACGGAACGAGCATTTGAACTCATGCTTCCCCAAACCATCGGACCAGACACAGACCGCCCGTGGAAGTTTTTTGCCAAATTTTATTAAGCAAAAATAAAACTATCCTGCTTCCATGTATGTACATATACATGTGTACCTATAGGTTGTTCAGACTTATTAAAATCGAAATAAAAGACGTTCTGAAGCACTTGTTATCCCACTGAGAACAAATACGTTTTATCAAATAAAATATCTAAGTCAAACTATTCGTTTCTTCGTTTAACACTATAAAAAGGTTTCGAATTTTAGAAACATTCATAAACAAACTTTTTTCGTTTGGAAAAGTAGAAGAGACTAAAATGAGCCACTGCTTTATCCGTCGCCGAATACTTTGTAGAAAATGGTGGGATATTTCCTATGTTTCATATCATCTAAATTACTAATTTAAGAAAAGGTGGGTCTACCATCTCTTGCTACTTACGATTTTAGCTAAAGTCAAAATCTATACTTTCTTCCATAAGCACGAGGTTATATTACATCAAAAGAAAGGTAGAAGATTATTACTTGGAAAGAAAACATGTACACAACATATTTTTATAGCTTTTCTTAGCACCGATGGTGATAGGGTTAATATTAAAATTTTGGAATATAATAGACAAATAAATTTTCTAGTTTCCTTTCTTTGTTTGAGAAGACTTAAAGAATCTATAAAATGTTTCAGAGTTTAATATTTTCCCATAGTTAATTATACACAAAACTACAAAACTTTTACGCAATCATAAAATTCTATTTTTTTTTCGAATTTAAGTTTAAATTAGTAAAAAAATTTTCTCAATTCCGAAGCCTCCATGAATCTACCATTTTCCGAAAATTCTAATATTATTCTCCATTACAGAAATGTTTATATGGATCTATATTAGATACACTGAATGGCTGCATTCATAAAACTATTGAAAGACGACGACCTTGACAATGCAATATCTGAATAATATTTAAAATTTATATTCAGTGTGATTAATTACCTGTGGTCTAGATCTATCTACCATTCGCAAGCCCTGATCCGATACTTCCAAGATGCAAGCCTGTCCAGTCGGAGAGTCTCCATACTCACTAACGATTTTCCTCACAGCCTGGCAAACTACCCCAGTGCCTTTGTGTGCCAGAGTTTCAACAGAGCCCAGGTAGCCCAGCAAGTACCTTTCCTTCTTGACCTGCACTGAACACGGATCGAAATCATTGTAATCCAAGTCAACGGCGTAAGCAGACGGGAAGATTCCCTGTCGACCAGTGCGGAGATTGACCCCCTCGCACCACAAGTCATCGGCCTCTTTTTGCACATAGATTGGATCTCCAATCTCGAGCTCAATCTCATCATGATGTCTGGGCAAGAATTTGTGCAGTCCTCTGTGCGTAGCCTCGAGCATTTCCAGCTGGCTGAAGGGAACACCGCCGAAAGGTGGTGGAAAGGGACTCTGTGATCCAGGGGAAGCTAGCTGCGGAGACATGCTTTTGAAGTCTGTTGGAGAATGTGCTGTACTGTGACCACTATCAACGTCGCCGAGACTCTGAAGGCGTTCGGAGTCCGGACTAGAGTCCTCATCCAGCAGATAACTGCATTTCAGGGACAAAAAGGTTCTTTGATTATTCAAATTAGTCTGATAGGGATTGTGGGATCTAATGTTGTTCAGTTCATCCGCGAGGGAGTTTTGGCCACAAAGAAGCATTATGGAAGCTGTGAAGTACACTAAGCTCATACCAGGTGCTCTAAATTTGATTACGTATACTACATTTCTTATTTTTTGGAATTTCCGGAAGTTTTCGCCTGCGACGCTCACCACCGAGAGACTGGACCGAATTGGTGCGCTCCAGATGCAAAGTACTCGAATGCTGGAGACTCAAAGCCTCCGTGGGTGGCCCTGCTCCCGTCTTCAAACCGTCTCCAATTTCATCATCCTCGACTTCTCTAGCTTTGGGACACGGCAGGGATTTCTCGGGAACAGCGGATTCCACTAGAATCACATCTTCCTGGTCAGAAACATCACTTTTGGACGAGGGCGAGTCCTCGAGATCCTCGATTCCTGGTATCAACCTACAGGATGATAAAGAATCACAGGGTAAACTTATAGTTCACAAGATGTGCTAATTTATTTATAGCCCGAAAGTAGGCCACCGAAGACTCCGGATAAAAACGCTGCTAGCTGGACCAAACCGAGTTTAATTTTACAAAACAGAATTAGTTATTAAAAATGCAACCGTGTGTAGAGCGAAAGGTAAAAGAAATCAAGGAATAAACACCATCACGTAAAAGGTCTAATCCGCAATGCACTCTGAGGGGAGTTCGGGGCGAACAACATATTTCTTAGAATTCGGGACTTTCCAGGGTTTTCCACTTACGAATAGAAAGGGGCCGTGCTTTTTCCACATGTAGGGATCTTCTCGAAGGTCTTGCGGAACTCCTCAAACTCGGTATCGGCCATTTCTTACGCGAATTTTTCAACCTTGTACTGCCTGACCAGTGTTTTCACGGAATCGATTTTACCACTTCACTCAACTGGCCGCACAACGCAGGCGCCGTTCATAGGTCTGTTCGCTGAAGATCCCAAGAAGTCCAGGAGAGTCCCTACACGCTCGTTAACACAGGATAGGCAACTGGGACTGACTGCCAGCCGTTTGTTAACAAAAACCAAGAGTCCACAGACGAGGTTTGCATCCGGACTAACGAAATTAGTTGCAATATTTCAGTGACAATTTTTTTTAAATCAAATTTTGTATGCAATAAGTAATTATTCAAATCAATAAAACCCAAAACCGGTCTCTGGATGTGCGAGTCACGAGATTTTCACAATTTCTCCGGCAATCTCCTTTAGGTAGACCGGTAGGCTAAGGAAATCCTTGCATCCATCAAACATATCTAAATTCCTGGAACTATAAAATGTTCTAAATATGAATAATCACTGTGAACGAAAAAAAACAACAAAGAAACTTTCACAGAAAATCACTGCTCATTTATCTAAAGACATTAATTTTTGTCATAACTCATTTAGCAAAGATCTTCAACTTCAAGTTGTATAAAAGTCTAGTCTTTGCAAGTAGCTAGTCTACTAAAGTTTTTTTTTAAAAATGAGTTAATTTTTATATTCACCTGGATACATAAATACTTAGAGTGTACAAGGTGCCCATCATGTGCAGCCGATAACAGATACTATTATTATCTAAAGACTTATAATACAATTCAATTCCAGTAAAAGGAAAAAACTGGATCCAATGATAACGTTAATGTATTATATCTTTAAATATTAAAAGAAGTATATTTTTAAACAAGAGATAATTTTTCTTGTATCGTTACTTATTTCTACTGATATTTTTCACTATGAAATGAATAGACTAAACTCGAGAAATTACGGAAACACGATTTTAATAAAAATATATCAAGTGTTTGAAAAGCTGAATAGGAAAATAAGGTGGTTAATTTTTGTGCTCTTATTATACTTTTGAGTCTATTCAATTTTATATGCTGCGGCGGGCTACCATTTATAGTAGCCTTTCTAACCTTATGCAAAATACATTAAAATGAGAAATAGTTCCTTATGAAAACTATTTAAACAAAAAAATCTCCTTCAATATTGCGACCATAAATATGAATAAAAAAATTTTATCATTTTAACTATTAAAACAAATGTTAAGTTAGCAGGAAACCTGAATGATGCAACAATAGTGAAAAAATGATTTTTCAAATGTTCGTGCAAAAATCAACAATATCTTTTAAATATTTACGTACAGGCGATGCATGTTTTAAAAATACATTATAATTAATTTAATTTATACATTTTTGAGTCTCATTTGTGAAAGAAACTTTATTTATTTTTTGAAAAGTTTTAATATTTTAATTTTTAGTAATTACTAAATACCAGTATACATTTTCAGGCAAATTTTATTAAAACTCGTTAAATATTTATTGCATAATACAAAATTATGTATTTAAAAACTGTTCTTATCTGCAATTTATGCGCATAAAGTTTCATCCGAATCAATCAGAAAATCAGTCGAAAAACCCATGAAGAAAAGGACTTAAGCACTGACTCTTAAAAAATGGGTTTTCTGTAATTTAAAAAAAAAAACTTCTTAGCAGATTTTTTAAAATGTATATGGTACCACTTGCGAAGTATGTATTTTTAAAGAATTGATCAGCCTAGTAAAAAAAAAAGTTATGCATGTGCATAGATAAAAAACGAATATTCAGACAAATTTATAACCTCTTCTTTCTGAAGCCGATTAACAAATTCCGGGAGTTATGTAAACAAATATTCATCCATATCGGTCCAGTATCCAGTAGTTTCCAGATCCAGTAATTTCTAACAAATTACCGAGAAGAAAAAAAGAGACTTTTGTAAGGTCACCGGCTCATTAGCCCATCCATTATCATGGCATATTAATCAAACGTGCTCACATACGTAGCTAGAATTTAAAAACTATATTTCCATGAATTTTGGAGCGTCTAAGCTTGGCACCTCCCAAAACACGAGTTTCTTATGACTGGTCCGTCATTTTGGGTATCATTGAAAGGACTTTGAAAAACCCTAATTGCATTAAAGGTATTTACATTTGTGCAAGAGCATTTTACAGTCAATAGAATTCAATAACTAACTTAATCTTACATTAGAAAAACTATACGCCTGAAATGTGTGCAAATTAAAGCATCGGGTAACGATGTACTAGTTACCAGCTTTCATATTTGAACATATAAAAGCATTATTAATATCAGTAAGGGCCAAGATAAAAGACTTCCATTATATTATCATTGAAATATTTACATAAAAACTTATATAAATATTTGTAAAATATAAAATTAAAATTAATGCAAACTTTTTAAAACCCCAATCTTGAAATCCATTGACTTTTTACTAAAGATTTTCTTTTATTTTTCTTAGTATCATAATCTAGAGCAATTAAGAAAATATCTGAAATCAGTGGTGAAATCAGTCAGAATGATCAGGTGCCACCGATTCTGTATATAGAAAATAAAAGCATAAATAAGCAATAACTCGAAAATAGGAATTCCAGTGTATTGAACATTTTAATACAATAGAAATACACCACTAAAAAACAAATCAAAAACAATAAAATTACCGATAAAATAAAAATACAGGATAAGAAAATATTAAACAATAGCTTCAACATTTTAATACATACTACAGTGGTTAACAAGTTATGTTACCTCTGACCCGCTTTTAAAATTTAAAATAATATTTATGTTTGTTAACCTTATAAGTCAAGATGGCCTATCAACATTCGTCCCGAATTAATAAAATCTTCTGTAGCATATCATTTACTTCTGTTTCAATGTTATCTAAAGGAAATCCAATCAAAATAAGTTTTGTATGTAGTTTTTAATTATTCAATAAAGAAATGTAATGCCTATGCTTTTAGTCTACTGAAAAACTCGGTAAAGTCCGCCTAGTTTTTTTGCTTACTATGCAAATAAACTCTACTAGAAATGTGCCCAAGTTATGTAAGGGGTTAAAAAGCTATTCTAAAAAATATTAACATATATGCTAAAAACTAATTATGTAACTATGAAATCATAAAAAGAGCAATTTATCCACTATAGTGCTTATTAGAGTGCAAGCCACAGAACGAATAGACTACAATTTTAGGTTTCTAAAAGAGCGTCAAGTCGGCGGTCGGTCATGGTTTTATATTTTATAATCCTATTAAAAAAACAATAGAAATCCTTTTACAAGTTCTCCTTCACTCAGAAATTATATAAAAAAGGTGCCGCTCAGTTAGAGGCACGTGTTCGCAGCAGAAAATGATAAAAGTTTGCAGGGTAGAACTACTGCTGCTTTAATGGACTACAAAAGACTCCCACTTAACCCATATAAGAAATCGTTCTCCGTTAGGTAAACATTTAGCCACTCGAATCGGCGCTCCTCTGGCGACAGAAGTAGCTTTTCTCAAAATGCATTGAAAAGGTTCTTCGACGAAAAAAAAGCCTTTGATGTAGGAAAGTGAAATTGTTGAACGGTACCTTCCATCATATCTCGGGGGAGACACAATTTGAATGAGTCTGGAGCGAAATAGATGAGAGAATTAAGGAAGTGACTATGCAGTTGCATGAATTAGTGGAGCAATAGCTAAACCTCAGCTTCCCCCTTTTGCCGCTAATTATCGGATGAAAGATAAAGCGTATATGGGGGCTGCCAAGAGCAGCTCCGAGAAGGGTTTATCAGAACATGAACAGACGAATGATCTTCTGGTGTACGTTAAAAGCTTCTGTAAAAATTAGTTAAAGCACTAAACCCTCCATTTCGGACTTGTTCCACCTGTAGATAGAGGAGGGCATCAAATGCTCATGCGATAAAAGGTGATAAATAAGCATCGACCAAGACTAAAGGTAGCGGAGTTAAACAGATACAGCACTCCAGCCTCATTAAGGAGTTGCTACCGTCATCTGATTCATCTCGCCCGCAGGCGAGGGTTGGGGCGTCCAACCCGCTTGAAGAATAGGATAGGGCAACTTTTAGTTCCACAGAAGTGTTCCTTGAGTGGAAGACGGTAGAATCTCAGAATGACTTGTATGTATCTTTTAGATTGGTGTATCTATAGCACCGTTTATAGACTCGGATGTCTCCTACGCAAGGAAACAATAACGTCCTGATTTCACTTGATTCGGCCAATCAAATCCACTTGTCGGTGCTACGCTCTGGAAAGTGTTTCCTGCCTTTCCCTCCACCCGCTTTCTGTTCCCAGAAGACATTTGCAATCCTTAGGGCCTTAAATGGTATAAAAGGGGTGCAGCTACCGGAGGCCTCCTAGTTGCTCCGTGAACGGTTTTCAAGATTCGGTTTTACTTGTTGCGCTTCCTGATCCACCTCCATAGGATATCAGTGACTACACTAAAATTAATAAAAATAAGAAAATAGTGTTAATATGAGTGCTTCTGGAAAAAGTCTGCTTGGATTGTGGCTCTACCACAGTGGCGACCAAGAATGGGCCATTAAACAGGGCAGTCCCCTGCATAAAAGAAAGGAATTTATTGTACGTGCTTTTCGAGAATAGTGATGTATTTTAGTACTGTTTTAACATCTTTCCTGCATTCAGGAATCCAAGTCAACGTCCCAAACGGATCACACACCGAGTGATCGTGTTTCGATTATTTTTACCCTCAAGAATCAAGTCGGGAATTTAGCAAGAGCCCTTCAAGTTTTCCAAGAACTTGGTATTAATGTTCTTCATCTGGAGCTACAGCCAATGGATTCTACCGCTAAGCAAGTAAGTAAGACTCCTTAAACATTCATAAAATTTCTCAAAATTTTAAAGTTTATCATCAAATCTGGTAAGTGATATAAAATGTGCGATAAGTCGAAAAAAATACTTCATCTTTCGGACTATGATTACAACTGTTCAAAATGATACTATGAATACTTTTTATTTATGTAGTGTACTATTCAAGCTCAAGTAAAGTCTGCTCGTGTAATAAAATCTTTACGAAGTCGTGATTATACACTAAATGTTTCGTTTCTTAAATGTAATTATTCTGTGTACCTAGATAGAAAAATATAAACGAAATTAAAAGGGTTGTGTATCCATTTGTGTAACTAACTACGAGCTACTGAACCACCGTCTTATAGAAAAAAATTCTTTTGTGAAAACTAACATAAATTAATTAAATAGAATAGTGAAATTTAGAATAAAAGAATCAGACTACTACAATTTTTTTTAAATTATTATGTAAAGAACCTATGCGTAATATTATTTTTTATTATTATCTGCGTTCGCAGATTTTCCTAAAACTATTAAAAATTAAGATATAGTATGTTCTAATAAATTATTAAGGTTTCATGCCTAAAAAGTTAAGAACTCAACTGTTGTTTACAGACATAGCTAATTTTCGCAGAAACTACTAAAGCCATTGACTTGAAATATAGAGCAGTTATAAATATTACTTCCCAAAACTCACAAAAAGTCGTTGTTTGAAAAAATTATTTATAAGCTCCATAGTTTTTGAGATATCATCGAAAAGGTACTTTTTCCTTTATTAAATATATGAAACCTACAAGACAAAATACACAAGCCACACTCGCACTCTACCCATGTTTTTTTGGGTTTGGTTATCACTTTCAATAAATCTACAATTCATTAAAACGAATACGGCAAATATTCTCTAAATAAATAGAGCAACGATTACT
This sequence comes from Proctacanthus coquilletti, assembly GCA_001932985.1. Classification (NCBI taxonomy): domain Eukaryota; kingdom Metazoa; phylum Arthropoda; class Insecta; order Diptera; family Asilidae; genus Proctacanthus; species Proctacanthus coquilletti. Next base: position 4,453 of record MNCL01000191.1, on the reverse strand, counting down.
TAAGATGAATGATAAACTACGTAATTTTCTGAATAATTTGATAATTTAAATGATTGATATAGTTTCATAAAATGATGGTGTTAATCCACAATAACAGTGTAGTCAATACATGTGAAATTTATCATACACTATCAACATACTTTTTTGTTTTATCTCTATTAATCTCGCTTCTATTATCAGTGCATTTTCTTATTTGCCAAGCAAAATTAAAAACAATATTCACAACTTATAAACGGCGTCATTACTAAGCCTAGCCGATTCAATTTAAATTTACAATTTGTTTTACTGGCTGTATTTAACATCTTTCTTATTTAAGCCGAACCAAACTCACGGAACACTTTAGCGAAAAATCAATTGATGCAATTATAATTTGACAATAGTTTTAAATAAAATTGTCTCTCTGTCCCCGATGTATTTATAACATATTGAATAAAAAATACTTCCATATTGCACATAAAAAATTCAACTAGTTACTTTTTCAATTCAATCCAAAAACAAAAATATTTTAAAAATATATATTTTAAAATATTTATGAGCAAAGTAATTAACTCGATATACTATGAGAATAATACGAAAATTTCTTAGCCTAATAAAGAAGACAAAAGTTTAGATCAACTACCAATGTTCTAGTTTATCTTAACCTTAAAGTCTTTTAAATAAATAAAGTGGTCTTCTAGACAGGTATTCGAAATAAATTTTCTAAAAACTCTCTATCTGCAACTTAATATTTTCTGTAAATACCATACAAAAGAACAATGCAAAATCAAGCTATATAAAAAGTAATAATTGATAAGATTCGAGAAAGATACACAATAACTAGTTTTTTATATATGTAGAACATTTAAGTATGCAAACTTAACACGTTCAAAATAAATATAAAACTCTTCGCCCATTAGATTGAAAAGCAAAAGGGCCTTTGATTCCTTATTAAATTTTTAGGAATCACCCTGTAAACCTCTAACTATATCACCTCACTATATTTCCAATAACAGTTGTGAAAATTTTGTAATAAAATTATTTCTTCAACCTTACAAATAAAAACTGTACGTAGTTGGAAAGTTATACGCCTTTTCTATATGTTCGCTATTTTCTGCTTTTCACAAAAGTTAAAATGTCACCATTATAAAAATATTGAATTTCCCCATCTCATTTCTAAACTTAATCACCCTAAATGAGAGTAATTTTACTCAATTTCACTTATCACACTTTTTTGACCGAGCAAAAATAAATCCAGAATTATTATTATTATTTATATTAATTTTGACATGAGAAAAATGTTGAACTAATTTACAATTTATCTTACTGATTTATTCCATATTATGTGCAAAATGTAAGGTATAAGAAACAATATACGAATATATACAAACTTTGATAGCAAGTCATCATTAATAAGGACTTAATTTTCTTGCATTACTGATACTTCCATGTTCATTCGTTTTTAAATTAAATTAATAGTATTTATTTTACTTCAAGAGTATATTTGTTTAAACAAAAAAATTGAAGGAGTTTTCGTTTAGTATTTGATATTCTAATTAGAAGATACATAATTAGCTTATAAGCAATTAATAGAATAAAAGTTATACTAAGACAAAATGGTTCAATTCTAATAAAAAAATCGTTACCAAACATACAGCGACTGCTGGACTATCTAAATATTCTAAATTTTAATGATATAATCATAGGCAGATGTGATTGCGGACATCGAATGCGATTACAACCGCTTGGACCAAGTAATTCGGATGCTCAAACGAGAAGTGCACTCTGTGAATTTCACCTCAGCGCAAGATGACTTTGTTCCATCCACACCACTTTCAGCGTGTTCAAGTTTCGGTAAAAATTAAAAATATAACATAAATAGCAAATCTAGTCGTCTTCACTAACGTTACAGATTTTGGGGATATGGTATGGTTTCCCCGAAAAATCTCAGACCTAGACAAAACTCAGAATGTTTTAATGTATGGCTCTGAACTGGATGCCGACCACCCAGGATTTAAGGACCCCGTGTATAGGAAAAGACGAGAGGAATTTGCGGCTATCGCTAATTCCTATAAACAGTATGTTATTTTTCTTAAATTGGAAATACAGTCTAAAATGCTGAACATTTTGCAATTTACAGTGGTAACCCTATACCACGAGTGCAGTACACCCCAGAGGAAATTAAAACTTGGTAAAGTGACTAACAAATAAACTATTCATATACGTATAGTAGATAACTGAATTATTTAATTATTTATTGAATGTAGGGGCACTGTTTTTCGCGAACTTCATAAATTGTATGCCAAGCACGCTGTGCCAGAGTACATGGAAAACTGGCCACTATTAGTGAAATACTGCGGATACCGCGAGGATAACCTTCCCCAGCTCCAAGATGTGAGCAATTTCTTAAAAAGGAAGACTGGATTTCAACTGCGACCTGTTGCGGGCTACTTATCACCAAGGGATTTCCTAGCTGGTCTAGCATTTAGGGTTTTCCACTGCACGCAGTACATCCGACATTCATCCGACCCGTTTTATACACCCGAACCGTATGTCCATAAAAACTTTGGGCGCATTGGAAGCAAATAAATTTTTAAATATTTTCAGCGACTGCTGCCACGAGCTTCTTGGTCACATGCCACTCCTGGCCAATCCAAGCTTTGCACAGTTCTCACAAGAAATAGGACTTGCTTCTTTGGGGGCATCCGATGACGATATTGACAAAATTGCTACGGTTTGTATCACAGTTTTTTAATGTATTCACTAAAGTGAATTAACTTTAATAATGGGGTGATGGATCCTTAACTCTTGAATAGTTATATTTCTTCACTGTGGAGTTTGGCCTTTGCAAGCAGCCCGACAAATCATTTAAAGTGTATGGAGCAGGATTATTGAGCTCCGTGGCCGAACTGCAGCACGCAATAACGTCCTATGATAAAATAAAGAAGTTCGATCCAGATATCACTTGCAAGGAAGAGTGTATCATAACGGCCTACCAAAACGCCTATTACTACACTGATTCCTTCGAAGAGGCAAAAGAAAAAATGCGGTAATATAAATCATAACTAAAAGTGTAATCAAATGATGAGCATTTATTTTTAATATCATAGGGCATTCGCTGATAGTATTCAACGACCATTTGGCGTTCGTTACAACCCTTACACACAGAGCGTCGAGGTTTTATCAAATGCTAAGAAAATTACAGCCGCCGTGTCAGAACTTAAAGGCGACCTAAGTCTGGTTTGCTCAGCACTGAAAAAAATTTCTGCAACAGATCAGGACTTGGATGTGGATCAAATTGCCGAAATGCTTCAAACCAATCTAACAGTTTGTATCTATTTTCTTGGTTGGACTTTTATTAATTATTACTACACGTGCATTTCTGTGAACCATAGGTGAAGAGTGGCGACCGCAGCCCAATCAGCCCTAACAGTCCAAATTCAGCTGGCTCGGAGAAAATCATTGAAGAATAAAATAAAATTAACGTTAATGTCACATTCATAAAAGGGACCAAAGGAGAACAATATTGTAGAATATATTATATAAGATGTATTATTGCTTTTTTCAAACTTTCTGAAAAATTGTAAACAAATATCTTGGCTTTCAATAAAAATAAGAAATATACTTCTTCTAGTGCAAAATGCATATTATGAATAAATTCTTCACTTTAATTACACACATACCAAAACTTCCACTTATTTAATTATATATTTAAAAATTAAACAAATTGAATATAAAGACATCGTAAAGTGAAATCAAACTAATCACATGGCGTGAACCTGGCCATTACCTATTACTTTATATCATACTTTATTCCTGGATTCAGCCATCACTTTTTATATTTTTGTATTATAAAAAAATTAAATAAGTCTATCCGACAGCATTAAAATACACCTTACTCTGTGTGCGTTCGAACAACCTATTGCCTTTTTCTTAAATGTTAACCTTTAGCAAGAGGCATTTAGAAGAAAAATATAGCTTACGGAAATTGGACATGAATTGAAAACAAAATTATACTAACTTGGAGGAAAGAAATCAATCGTTCCATTATTAATTTTATATTTTGAAATTAGTCTATGACCGCGACTTCAGCTGCGCATCTTAATCAACAGTTTTCTGTATTTTATTTAAACTTTTCCTATGATACGCGCCATGCCTAATATGTTGTCTCAACAAAACTTAGCGGAGAACTTTCACTTTAAATAAGTTATTAACGTGTCATCATCGGAAAAAAATGAAAGATGTGCTTGCTGTCGAACAAGTAAATAAATAAACTTTGAATATATCACTTAATGGCGTTCTTCCAAAATCAGTCTGCCTTGTAACACTACCCTTGTTACGATTATTGTATATCATCTGTAAATAAACAAGGAGACCAAATGCATTTTATTGTAATTCATTTCTCTAAACTGTTAAATAGAACAGCAAGGAAAGGTTGAAGAACTACGAAAATTGATATACAAATATAAAATTGTTT